>JAJOZX010003068.1:10000-47500 GCA_023014485.1 Bathynomus jamesi | reverse complement strand
ATTTCGAGCTCCACATCCAAAACTTTGCGAGTTCAAATTTGTGAACCCGCACTCAAAATGTCAGTGGTTCATGAGCTTAAAGTAAATGTTATGCTCTCAATGATTTGAAAATATTTGTAAATAATATTTCATACAAACGATTTCGAACAAGTTAAAATGCGAGCGTGAACTAACTAGACATAGGTAAGCTTTGATACGAACAAGCGTAGTATTTGGCGTGATGAACGAGATCTAAATTAGGATGAGGAACGACTGTTCGAATCCCACTGAGGTATATACGAGTGATTTAGAAATCTTTAACATTATAGTTCATAATGTTTTTACGAGGTTTGTTATTAATATTAGGGCTGGGGGAATCAAACTTTTTTTTAGGACGAGTGGTTTCTATGGCCATTTTGGCTGCTGAATACGAATCCGGCTAGTTCTTGGACTTGAAATGAATTTTTGACTGGGTTCAGTGTTTTTTTTTTCAAAATGGCGGGCAAAAAAATCGATTTTGTTTGTTTTAATGATAAAAAAACGCTACCCTTCACATGTAATATGTCTTTTCATATGTTTTCATGGTCGCTGAACTCGAAAATGAACAAATGAGTAGAAGTGTGGTTAAGCAGACAGATGACGAAAAATTTAAAAAAATGCCCGATCCATATCGAACAAAGGATGAAGGAGGCCTCCCACCTCCAAACCTTTATAACTGATAGAAAAAATAATTAGTTGATAAATGAGTCCTATATTTTTAATCATTCTTCAATGTTGCTAAGTATCTAGTGTTTCGTAATATTGATGTTTTATTTTGGCTTACTTTAGTGTTTTGGCTTGTTCCTTGTTCTGGTGTTTGGCTGCTCTCTCTTTTGTGGTTTCTTGTACTATAAATGTTGTGCTAATTTACTTTAATAATAATTGTATATATTACTTTAATAATAATATAGTATATATACTTTAATAATAATAATATTAAATAATATATCAAATACAATATTTGATATAATCTACTTTAATAATAATATATTAAATAATATATCAAATACAATATTTGATATAATTTACTTTAATAATAATAATATTAAATAATATATCAAATACAATATTTGATATAATCTACTTTAATATAATAATATTAAATATATATCAAATACAATATTTGATATAATCTACTTTAATAATAATATATGATACATCAAGCATGACTATAATTTATATTACCTATCATATTTCAGTGTTATATGCCGACTAATGGAGTTTTACTGTAGTTGCAGATCCTAATGCTTAGTGACTGCTGATTGGTAATGAAGGCTGGTGAAAGGAAATCACGCAGTGCCACCAGAAAAGAACTTTTTGGGGAAACCTACAAAGAAGTGGACGAATTTAAACCGACTGGAAAGTTGCCACGAGGGACAGTTGTGATTGGTAGGATGCTTGCACTTTGCAAAAAAGGAGTAAAAGGACAGAAAAAAATGACTAGAGATGCCAGCAAGGTAGTTGCAAATTAACTAAGACGAGATTGGTTTAATAAAAATGTCTATCCCATGCATGAGAAACAGTGGCGAAAAAATAAGAGACGATTATGAACATTTTAACTAAGTGAGAAAGAATGAACGCTGCGAACAAAAACTTAAAAGTGTCGAATGGGACCAAAAAACGAGCGGCTTTAATGATCAGCTCACTAAGAACGCCTACAACATTGGAACTGATGAGGATTACGAAGCAGAATTTGCAGAAGAATTTGGGGTCAAAATGACTGATAAAGATAAGACTTTTTATTGGGATAATTGCTTTGGTGCGTATAAGGCCATATGTACAAATGCAGTACCAAAAAATTTGGTGAGACAGAAAAAGAGGAAAGAAACTCGTGAAAGATCAGCGGAGAAAACGCGAAAAGCAACAAAAAGCAACTTGAGAGAGCAAAAGGAGCTTGAGGGACCAGAAATTATTGAAATGTTAGCAACTTTAGTTTCTGAAAACGATCGTAGTTTTGAAAAACCAACAACGGCAAAGAGAGTTCCTTCTACTGATCGTAAACTTAGCTCATCGGAAGAAGACCTAAGCAAGGAGAAGAGTAAAGAACAAGAAGCTGCATTTCCGACAGTGAAAATCAGAACTGGCAAAAATAGTCTGAACGAAAACTTGATGTGGTGTATAGTCCAGTGTCTTATCGAGACAAGAACTTCTGAAGAGCTTTCGAGAGTGATAGTAAGAGTAGCTAACATGGTTTTTGATCAAGATTAGAAGCTGAAGGCAGATGATAATGAGAGATTATGGGGGTGAGATGGAGAGTGAAGACGAAGAGTTACAAGTCCGTTACCAGTATTCAGACTTGACGTATGTATTTCCGAGCCGCAGATCAAAAATGCAATACTTGGAAGATGCTTCATACTTGAATCTAGAGTATGCCGCTCAACAAATCCTCAACAAAGAGGATAACGTTGAGGGTAGGGCTTGACGATACGACCAAGGCTGCCGGCCACCGGCTGTACGACGTGAACTTCAAGTTACGGCAGGAGAAATAGTTTCCTGTTCTCCTGGTTCTTCCATTCATACTTTGGGACTCATTGCAATTGCTAAATTGCTCTCTCCCATTCGGTATCCCAATATAATGACTATAAATCTTGGATGGCGGATAATGGAATCAAATGTGATGGATTCAAAGGATTTGTGGCAAACCGGTTTGGGAGAATCGCCGAGTTAGCAAAAGAATATTTGGCGAGGCGAGACTCCATCCAAGCTTTTTTTGATGCCGCAGTAGATGTCAACAGTAACAAGCTAGTTCTCGCAGTGTCAACTTTCATCCAAAGTCAATGGTTCATATGTTGTTCTCAAATTTATGCAATGATCGGTGAAATGATGATTTTCCCTATGATGGAGCTTCTTGGAACTGACAAGAAGGGTGACGAGAAAAGTGAAAGAACTTGGTCTGGAGTAAAACGTTTCTTTGAAGGCAAGATGGTTGAATTGAATGACTTGATGGCTGTAAGGAAGGAACAAGTCAGATCTGGTAAAGATAAACTTGAAGCTCTGGTTCTAGAGGAAGTCAGTGATATTGTAAATAATCAGCTGTCTTGTATGGACTATTTAACACGATCAGAAGATGACGCTAATCCAGATTGATGTATGCCCCTCTGACAAATTTAGGATGCGAATCAGATTTTTCAAGACTTGACAACCGAATCAGGGCCAGTGGTGGTAGCACACCCATTCAAACGCACTCGAGAAAAAATGTTATTGTGACTAACGGACTTCTGATAGATTCTTCGTTCGAATCAAAGTCTCTTGAGGATAGGAAAGCATCCTGGAAATGGGCCAGGGGTTCAGAAAAAGTCATCAAGGAAGTGAAGAAATTAGAGGAAGATTTTCTAGCTACTGTGCATGCTGCAAAGAAATTGTCCCAACTGAAAAAAGAAGACCTCAAAAAGAAAAAAGCTGGAAAAATATTGGCGGTTTGGGAAAATTGCAAGAAACATGGAGGCCCTATGACTCCAAACAACCTGGATGCTCTGTACAAACTGAACGAAAAGCAGCTCCTCACAGAAATTGCCTATTTGAGACACCATCACACAAGATATTCGTCAAATGAGACGTGTTAAAGTGAGAGACGGGAAATTCAAAATGGAAAAATTTAGTGTAGATGAACTCAGAAATTCTATTAAGAATACCTTACGACCAGAGGACAATGTTACCAGTAATACTGATAGTTTTTGAACACTGTGTTCTAAATATGATGATTTCATGATTTGAATTACATCATGGAACTGATATGAATGCCTTGTGTTTCTTCTGTACATGATTTTTTAATAAAATAATACATTTCGTTTCCATTTTTTGCCTATAACCGCTAAACCACGCATCGAATATCTCTGATTTATTCATTTTCAACTTCAGCGACCCTGAAAACAAATGAAAAGACATATTACATACGAGAGGTAGCAGTTTTCTTAAGCATCAAAAAGAGAAAACTATTTTTTTTGCCCGCCATTTTGGACAAAATCCACTGAACCAGGTCAAAACTTCAATTTAGGTCCAAGAACCAGCCAGATTCGTATTCAGCAGCGAAAATGGCCATAGAAACCACTCGTCTTGTTGGCAATTTCCAAAAAAGTCATTTTTCCCCCATCCCAATTAATATATTCTTTGTACGCAACGTGGATGTGATATAAACAAAGGAAAAACGCTGTCATTGTTTATAGTAACTGGAAATAGAATACTTACGTTAATTCTCTCAGACAAATAAATCCATGGCGCAGTCTCATGAACACGTAATGCTTTTTTCATTTCTGTTAGATGATTTTGCCATCTGGATTTAAGAATTTATATTTAATGAAAATGCTTCATATTACAGGGGTTGGACAAAATAATATGAACACCTTGATAAATGGCGGTTTTTATTCTTAATATGGAGTTGGTCCTCCTTTAGCGGCAATAACAGCTGCAATGCGTCTGGGAATTGATTCATACAGCTTTTGGACAGTTTTTAACGACCCCAGCGGTGTGGATTGGTGCATTATCATCCTGGAAGACGGCGCCGCCATTGGGAAACAGCGTTTGGACCATGGGATGGACCTGGTCAGCCAATATTGACAGATAGACCTGGGCGTTAACCCTACCATGCAGTACTACAGCTGGGCCAAGAGTATTCCACGATATTGCTGCCCAAACCATCACAGATCCGCCTCCATGCTTAACGGTTGGGGTCAGGCAGTCGGGGTCAGGCAGTCGGGGTCAGGCAGTCGGGGTCAGGCAGTCGGGGTCAGGCAGTCGGGGTCAGGCAGTCGGGGTCATAAGCATCTTTAGGCTGTCTCCAGACGTAAACTCGACCGGAACATGGAAATAGCGTAAAGGAGGATTCGTCGGAGTAGACTACATTCTTCCACCGGTCCATTGACCAATTCTTATGGTCATTACACCATTTTCTGCGCCGCTCAATGTTGATGTGCGAAAGGAAGGGTTTGGCAATTGCAGCCCTCCCATGGTATCCAGCTCCATGGAGCTCGCGACGTACAGTTCTGGTCGATACCGGGCTTGCAAGATGCTGGTTAAGCTCTGCAGTCACTTTTGGAGCTGTGGTCTTATGGTTCTTTGTCACAATGCGCTTTAGCACCCGGCGGTCTCGATCACGCAGCTTCTTCTTGCGTCCACTATTGCATTTGTCGGTGCTTGTCTTTCCATGGTTTTGGTATGCAGACATGACCATAGAGACAGTTCCTCTAGATACATTGAACATCTGAGCAGTTTTCGTCACCGATGCACCAGCCATCCGCGCTCCGACAATTTGCCCTCTTTGGAAGTCTGACAGGTCTTTCATAACTGCTAATTCATAATTCACTCAGATCTGTAAAAACAACGTGAGGGTTATAACATGATGTATACACTCTCTGTTACGCATTTAAATAGGTTTGCCAGTCATTTGACCGTTTACTTTGTGTCTGAGCAGTCCGTAAAGATAACCGGTGAAATCGGCGGGTGTTCATATTATTTTGTCTAACCCCTGTATATGCCATTAAAATGAAATTAAAGGTTATTAATAAGTCAACGGGATTACCAGTTTGCATTTAATTATGCATAAATTTGATATTATGGATTTTAACATAGCAGTACTGAAGTCCTAAAAATTTCCCTCCCTCTCTAATTTACCAACAAAATTAGAGATGTGTTATGCACAATCGATTTCTCTAAAATATTGTGAATTAGAAAGGACATTTTTAAAGGTGCATTTATGCTTTAAATTCCTTCCCAATACTTTTCACAAAAAATAAATAATGAAAATACTTCAAAATTTTAGTATAAAATTAAGAAAAAAAGTGATCACCACCAAAAGTAACTTACTTAAAGCAATCACATTTATTTTATAAACCAAATAAGAAGGGGATAAAAACAACTGATTTCGAATTTATCAATAAAACTACTTTAATAAACTAAATACCTTCTTAACATTTATGGTCTCAAATTTTGAAAATGTTTACAAATCGCAACTAAGTTCTGTATCTGTAAAGGCAAGAGCAAAAATTTTAGTCCTCTTTTTCTTTACATTGAAAATAATGACGACAGTTATTCATAAAATATAATTTTAAATGTTATGAACTTCACTTTTTATATGTTATAATAATAAAACTTCGAAGAGAATTAAAATGTGCTCTTCTTTCAATATCGAACATCAAAGAAACATCATTAAAACGGGGGAAAAAAATGAAGCTTAGAATACAGGCTGAAAATCACGTTCTCACGAATATGATCGTGTTTTTATTAATATGTTCTTCAATATACAAGGTACACTTAATATATATACATATATATATATATATACATATATATATATGGGATCACCTGAAGATCAGGACCCCCAGCCTTCTTTAGTTAGCATTATAAGGCTACCTAACGAAAATATCACGACCTAACCTAACCAATCGTTAGGTCAACTGTACGCCCTTAACGATTGGTTAGGTTAGCTCGTGATATTTTCGTTAGTTAGCCTTATAAAGCTAACTAAAGAAGGCTGGGGGCGCTTATCCTCAGGTGATCCTATATATATATATATATATATATACTATTAGGGTGGTCGAAAAAAAATGAAAATGAAAAATACGAGGGCCACTCAATATATTTTGCCCCATCTTTTTTCTTTCCAAGTTTCCTTGTAAGTTCCAGAAATTTGGAACACACTAGTAGTTACATATCTTTTTTACAAGTTTTTATTTTTCCACATGCCTCCATCCTTTTCTGCAGCTTTCCTCCACCTCGAAACAAGGGCCTTTATTCCTTGCTGGTAAAAGTCCGCTGGATTCCGGTCGAGCCATCTCTTAACCTCCTCAAAAACCTCATTGTTACTCTGAACTTTCTTCCACGAATAAGCATCCTTCATTGACCCAAAGAAATTGAAGTCTGAAGGTGCCAGATCCGGACTGTATGGAGGGTGGGGTAACACAGTCAAACACATTTTTGTGATGGCCTCTCTTATTTGCAAACTGTTGTGTGGTCTTCCGTTATCGTGCAAAAGAAGGACGTCTTCCACTTTTCTCTCCAGTCGAACTCGCTTTATACGTCTCTGGAGTCTCTAGAGGATAGCAATATATGCCTCTGAGTTGATTGTTTGTCCTTTCTTCATAATGTCCACCAGAATCACCCCTTTCATGTCCAACAAGATGGTGGCCATAACCTTTCCTGCAGAGGGAGCCATTTTAAACTTTTTCTTGCGTGGGGAGTCTGCGTGATGCTACTCCATGGATTGGCGTTTTGTTTCAGGTTTAAAGTGGTGTACCCAAGTCTCATCCCCAGTCACAATTCGTGAAAGGAAGTCATCCCCTTCTGTCTCGTATCGAACCAACGACTCAAAAGCAATTTCTTTTCTTTGGGCTTTGTGATCTTGAGTAAGTTGGAGAGGAACAAACCGTGAACACACTTTTGAGTATCCCAGTTGCTGAATTATCGTATGCACACTTCTTTCACTAATTCCTAACTCCAGTGATAGCTCCTTGTATGTGACGCGCCGATATGATCGAATGATACTGTTAGCACGTTGCACAGTGTGAGATGTGACAGCCGATGCCGGGCGACCGCTGCGTGGCTCATCATCGAGGCTGGTTCTCCCTCTTTCCGATGATGTCACACGTTTAGACCAGCGTCTAACTGTGCTTCCATCAACAGCAGCATCTTCGTAAACGTTTTTTAGACGTTTGTGAATATTTCCAACTGTTTCCTTCTCTGTGGTTAAGAACTCGATAGCAGCTCTCTGTTTACAACGCACATGACTGTCAGACGCCATTTTCAAAACTGCGTTAACCATCGGTTTTATACAAGGAGGGGAAGTTCAAACTGGAAAAATGCGGTTATGTGAAGCGCAGAAAGTTCAAACTTACGGCCCAAAAGACATTTCAGCCCCATGGCCTATTATTTAGCTAAGAAAAAAGGGTGGGGCAAAATATATTGAGTGCCCCAAGTATATTTCTCATAACATTTGCCCATATTCCACAACCACTAATGATGATGGAAATAAAAAACTGGACCTCTACATAGTTAGAGGCGGCGCAACTCGAAGCCTTAGTATCATTAAACAGTTTGGTGTAGCAAATTTCTTCAAACCTGCGCCAGCCTTAAATATTAATGGATTTAGCTCAAAATCCGGTCTGAGGTCTTTTTCTATATAAGGAATGAGAAAATGCAGGAAGGAGCGGCCAAGGATCAATGCCCGCAAAAGTGCCTCCCTCCATAGAAGAAGAAAGCCAAAATGAAGGTCCGGGATTTTTGAGATGCCTAGACACTGCGTTTGGAAGATTGGAGGTCATAGAGAGGGGGAAAGATAGATTGAGGAAGGTTGTTCGAGTTGACCTGTTGAGTAGATGAAAGATTGAAAATACCGATTTATCTTTGTGTTAGAGAGTTGTATAGAAAAGGAATGAGAACGTGTCGAAAGTCTGGTGCTGCGTACTCTTCTTAGAGGAGGAGGCATGCAGTTAGAGAGTTCAGAATAGCTTTGTCCGTTATAGTAGCGATAGTAAAGAGAGGGTGAGGCAACATTGCGGGAAAGAGAGTGAGATTGAAGACAGTGAATAAGAGGCGGGGAAATGATAAGAAAAGCCTCTGATTCCACTCAGTCAAGTACGGCTGTGTGGGTTGAGCCACCCCATACATGTGAAGCATACTCCATACAGGGGCGGAAGAGACTCCTGTACAGAGACAGCAACTGAGCAGGGGGGGGTGAAGAAATTTCGGAGACGGCACAGCAACCTAGCCTCTTAGAAGCTGTTTTAGAAAGAGTATATGTGATCTTTCCAGGAAAGATCACGGGAAAAGGAAATGCCAAGAATGTTAAGAGAAGAGGAAGGATTAAGTTGTGTATTGTTGAAGGTAAGGGGATAGTCGTGTGGAAGATTGTGACGAGTAGACAGATGGAGGAACTGAGTTTTTGAGGCATTGAAAACCACAAGGTTCTCTCTGCCCCAATCAGAGATAGCAGAAAGATCAGCGGTCAGGTGTTCCATAGCCGTCCTACGCGAATCATGGAATGACTGTTGAGAGGGACGCTTTGGGAAGCGAGTAGAGAAGTGAAGAATGGAATCATCGGCATAGGAGTGAATAGGGCAGGAAGGGCGCATTAAAAGATCATTAATAAATAAAAGGAAAAGAGTGGGTGACAGGACAGAACCCTGAGGAATACCACTGTTGATAAAAGTTGACAAAACTAAATAGACACTCAGTTTTCCCATAGTCTTTGGTTTGACAATAAAAGTCACTAAATATAACGGATGTATTCAATGAATATATTAAGAATCGTATTCTTTTTTCCCTTTGCATTATGCAAAACTGACACACGTCTTGGCATTCCATTGGTTGGTGAGCTTTGCTATTTGTTCTTGAGGACAATTATCATCGTTTCGGGAATACATATCTAACATCTTTAGTGGAATAGGATAGGTTATAAACCACTAGTATTTAAATAAACAAACCATAGCATTCCCGAGAAAATATGTATGGAACGGGAAATATTTACTTTAAGCTCTTCCCATAATCTTTGATTTACCAATCACATTTTAACTATTTAATGGCACCTGGAATGCGTGTTTCTCGCTTCAAATGTTTCTATTTACATCTTTTGAAGTTAAAGTTCTCTGGGAATTACCGTCGTAAGTGTTGGAGAGTATTTAAAGTGGGATATTTGACATTACACTGCGTTCGCACTTATTAAGCAGATTACATTTTCTCCAATGTTTTCAAAAGTTTTTCCCCGATTTCAATGAAATTTGTAGCAAATAATCACTATATATAGCAGCATTGATGGTATTCATTTCGATAAATAGTTTGATAATTAAAATAATTATCTAATTTTATTGAAAAATATGTAAAATATTGTGTTCCGAATTATTAAGCAAGTATTCTATTTACGGATCCAAATGGTGAAAATGGGTAAGAAGAAGGATTTAACATTAACTGAAAATATAAAATCTATTCAAATTGTGAAGCAGTTTGGCAGAGCTTATCGAACTGTAAACAAGTTTGTAGCGGAGGGTACCCAGGTACAAGAAGCAGCGTGTTGAAGGGGCGTCAGTACGTGAAAACAGATTTTAAAACTGTATTGTTAACCGATGAATGAGGAGCAACCTTTGAGGGATCTGATGGTTGGTCAAGAAGATGGATTGCTAAGGGTCAATCTCTACCATGGAATGAGGTTTTCTTTTAGAAAGTTTGTGTAAGACTGGGCATTCATTTTTACACCATCAGGCACTCTGTATGGGACAGCTACTTCATTGCCTATCAATCCTGCCCAAAACATGACACTACCTCCACCTTGTTGGCGTCTTAATCTCGATGGTAGAAATTGGCTCTCAGCAATCCATCTTCTTGACCAAACATCAAGTCCTCAAGGGTTGCTTTTCATTCATCGGTGAACAATACAGTATTAAAATCTGTTTTCACGGACTGACGCGTCCATTCAACACGCTGCTTCTTGTACCTGGGTGTTAATGGTGACTGAATCGTAGGTTTACACGTCTTGCCAATTGTTTGGAGGATTCCACATCGAGATGTTCTTGGTACAGTATGTATGCCAGCCTGCTCAAAAACCTCTTTACTTGAGGACAATGGATGCTTTGCAATTTGAGCTTGATTACAGATATCTGCCGCCTTGTCACTTTTCTTATAGCTCCTTTATCACTTCGCTGCCTCAGTTTGGTACCCTCCGCTACAAACTTGTTTACAGTTCGATAAGCGCTGCCAAACTGCTTCGCAATTTCAATAGATTTTATATTTTCAGCGAGTAACTTCACTATTTTTCTTTTCTCAGTTAATGTTAAATCATCCTTCTTACCCATTTTCACCATTTAGATCCATAAATAGAATACTTGCTTAAGTCGGAACACAATATTTTACATATTTTTGAATAAAGTGAGATAATTATTTTAATTATCAAACTATTTTATCGAAATGAATACCATCAATGCTGCTATATATAGTGATTATTTGCTACAAATTTCATTGAAATCGGGAAAATCTTTTGAAAACATTGGAGAAAATGTAATCTGCCTAATAAGTGCGAATGCAGTGTACATTGGAGTTGAATTCTCGTTTATTAAATACTGAGGAGTATGATTTCATTTCTATTATTATTAATTAAGTAAATGTCTTTATATCGATAAAGGGACTTTCTTTATAGGCTTTAAACTTTTCCACATATCGTATTTATGCTTCGTTTCATACTAAGCATATAAAGGCAATACGGTTGATGTGTACATTATGTAGAACATAAAATGAAGATAAAAAGTTGTACATTGTAATGATATCTAAACAACAATATCAACTTTCAACCTTTCAAATGTTCCCTGCAATGATTCCTCATTTCACGAAGGTCAAGCTTGTCGCCCCTCCTCTTGAGTTGGCCTGGTGAAGTAGAGAGTTGGTTTCTTGCACTCTCCATCTCACATAGCCTGGTACGCCCGGCTCATCGGGGATTGTTCTGAGCCAGGGGTCTAATCTTCTTTTGAAGATGTCCACCGCAACACCACTTTGTTTAATCAGCTGCCCAAAGAACTAAGGAACACGTCTTGGTCCTCTTACAACAAAACTATTTTCCTTCAGGGTTAAGGCTGTTCCCTGTCTAGCCTTTAATTTGGGAACACGACACAGTCTTCCTTTTCTACTTTCCACTGTTGTTTGGGGGGTTATAGGGTCAGAGTAAGATTAAGGACTAGTTTCTCTATTATTTTCCAAGTGTAAATAATGGTATACCTCTCTCTTCTCCTTTCCAGTGAATATAGGTTTAATTCGCGTAACTTTTCCCAGTAATTTAGTTCTTTGCACCCATTGATCTTGGCTGTGAAGCTTCTCTGAATCTCTTCTAGCTAACATGTCTTCTTTATTGTTGGGCATGTTAGGACCAAGCAGTATTCCAACTTGGGTATGATCAGTGTTTTCAATAGAGGAATCATTATATTCCTATCCCTTCGTTTAAAGGTTCTCAGTATCTGCCCAGTTACTGTTTGCTCTGTTTACTGCTATTTTATTTTGCGTTTCAAATTTCGCATCATCACTCATTAAAATTCCTGAATCTTTTGCTTTAGAATTTCTCTGAATTTCCTGTCCATTTTGGGTATAGCATCAAGGAAATAATTTTCGAATATTAATTTTCATAAACTGTAAAGCCTAATATTAAGAGTAAGTAAAAGCATGTTTGCATCAAAATAAGTTCAAAAAGGTATTTAACATTAAACCTAGAACATTCCTAAAGATTTTTTAAAATGTTACAGAATATAAAATATGTTTTGGCCTGAAAGAGGTTGTGAGAGAAAATCTACCACGCTTCATCACGAAACATTTGGAATTGTAAACGTGTTTAGATATTTATGTTTTGCATTTAAATTTAATGTAAACATGTTTGAAATGTTTAGCAACTAAATGTAATGTAAACATATACGAAATGTTTAGCAATTAAATGTAATGTAAACATGTGTGAAATGCGCCTCGGTGGTGTAGTGATTAGTGTCTCTAACTACGAATCCATCGGCCCCGGGATCGAGGCTAGGTGACGGCAGCGGTGCGCAGCAAAACCCAGGTGTTCATCCTTACACACAATAAAATAAATTGGTTGGTAGATAAATAGGTACCCTGGGTAGCTTAGTGGTTAGGACGCTGGGCTGCTGGTGCGGTGGGGGGTTCGTGTTCGGATTCGACATTAAACTGTAGGTCCAAGGTTGAGTGACACGCTTGACCTTCGTCAGAATGAACAATTCGGGCGGAAGAAAAACCAAGGTTAAATGTTTAGCAATTAAATGGTTTCAAAGATGGAGTTGTTTAACCTCCTTCGCAACATCTAAGGTCATATGACGGAGGGGACCTGAAGCTAGCTTACGGGGCATCTAAATCAAGGGTCGCTACATAATCTGGATGTAGAGGACGGTCTCCCATCCAGCTACTATCAAACCCAATGTCGTTTAACTTTGCTGATCTACGAGAAGCTGTGGTATGACGCAGCCAGGACAGAGCCCATATTAAATGTATTTATGACATAAAAGTTTCCTTCTGACTTCTAACGATCGTTTGAGCTGCCTGGCTTAAGACAATTAATTACATTAAAAAATGCATCAGAATTACTCTTAATTTTGTATCACATTATTTCCATGCCAAGACATGATTTTAATCGTAAACGAAGAATCTGTATTGTTTTATACTATTTTAAAAGCTTCATAAAATCTTCCTTGTCTGCGCATGTGAAATACTAAATATAGAGTACATATATCGAAGTTTAGTGCCTTATAAATTTAAGTTTTGAATTAGTATACCTAAGCATATTTGGAGTGGACTTTCGATACAGACACCTAGAAGATTTCTCTGAAACCGCAGGAAATTTCCACGTCACCAGAACGGGGTTATTACAGCATGAGTTCACTTAATTTTGCCTTCATTTCGCCCCGTTTCGCTTTCCGACTTTCGTAACAGCAACTGACCTCTGCTCCGATCACTGGACTCTGATTTGCTCCACTTCATTCGATTACGATCCTTCAGCCTCTCTCGACTACCTTCGCTGGAATTTCGTCTCACTCGCCATCGTTCAACCTCATCACTGTGCAAACCTGCAACCAATTATCCGTTGTGCAACCTTTTTCCACCGGTGCTCACTACAGCACTTCTATCACCACCGTAATCACTTCATCAACTTGATGCCGACTACAAAGCGCTTACAAATCATTTGTTTATATCTAACCTTTTATCACTGTTGTATCTAATTTGTTCTGTGTAACTTGTGACTGTTAATAAAAGTAATTAGACTATAGTTTCTTTAACCTTGCACCTCCGGAACTATACAGTACTTTTGGGTCTAGGAAAAAAGCCCCCGGAGGAAAAAATCCCCCGGAGGAAAAAATCCCCCGGAGGAAAAAAAAAAACGAGGAAAAAATCCCCCGGCGGAAAAAAAAACCCGAGTAAAGCATCCCCCGAGGAAAAAGTCCCCCATCTAAATAAGCTACAACATGATTTGCTAAGTCCTTTTGCTTAACATAGACGTAGCCTTCAAAACACAATTTAAATCCCCCTTTATTTGACTTTGCAAACTCCATGATGGGCAAAGTTTAACTGAAATAAAAATTTAGATAGTAGAAGAAATGTAACCTACGTAGAAATTTACTTGTCTTGTAACCAACAAACAAACTTACTTATTAATTACTAAAACTATTAATTAACTATTTTCTGTGAGCGAAATATTTTATACTCCATTTAAATATTTGGGTCAATCCCAGAATAGGCACCTGATGTACCTCAATCCCAGATGAAGCACCTGCGTTCAACCTCAATCCCAGAATAGGCACCTTGCAAGAAATTAAATAAAAAAAACCTGATGATTACAAAATTTATTGTTTATACAAAGTTTATTACAAATGTAATAAAGGCAAAGTTATAAAAGGTTTAAAGTGGTTTAATGAATAAAGAAAAATTTTAGATATTATAAATTCCTGCAATATGAGCCCGAATGTTTCTGAAACCATCTGAAGCTGGTAAGAATAGCAAAACTAACCAAAAAAGCAGAAGATATAGCAAAAGATTAGGTTAGGTTAGGTTAGGTTAGAGTTGATTTTTTCAAATATTGATAAAAACAATGAAATTATATCTCTAAAAATGGTTTATATTTTTTTCTCCTCAATCCCAGATTAAGCACCTGTGTTTTGCCTCAATCCCAGATTAAGCACCTAAAAATGATTTCAGGTGCCTATTGTGGGATTGATCCAAATATTTCATAATACCTGTAAAACCTTAACCAACTTTAAGCAAATTTATATTGATTTTAATATATAATTTATAATTAATTTCGTATTTCTAGAAGATTCTGACTGCGTCGTTTAGGGGCAATGTTTAACTGAAATAAAAATTGAGATAGGGGATGGGGGATTTAGATGGGGGGGGGCAAAGTTTAACTGAAATAAAAATTGAGATGGGATTGGGGGATTTAGATGGGGGATGCTTTACTCGGTTTTTTTTTCCGCCGGGGGATTTTTTCCGGCGGGATTTTTTCCTCCGGGGGATTTTTTCCGCCGGAGGATTTTTTCCGCCGGTGGATTTTTTCCTCCGGGGGCTTTTTTCCGGATACCACATTGTACTATTGCGTTGCTTGCGTCACTCAGTTTTGTTGTTCCTTGTTTCATAAAAGGCACAATATAGTTTCCAGTAAACTGGGTAGTGTTACTCAAAGCCGTCTATTAAGAATTACTTCATGAGCCAAATTATTTATCAGTGAGTATCCTAATCACGGCTAATAAAAAACACAATGAAGTACTTCTTAGCAAAGTTAAAGTATACAGGTGGTACCTTAAGATGCTCTGGTAATGGCTGACTACGTGCTACTCGCGGTAGCAAAAACATCAGTGTTGTCGGTGAACCGATCTGCCGCCAAGAAAGTGCAACATACACCAGCATAAGCGTCTAACATTTAAATGTACAGAATTGGAGGCATCTTACAACGATGCGAGTAGCGAATATCATAGAATATAAAAAATGCATGCAATGAAGGAAAATAAAAGCCTGTTGAAACGTTTTCACAAAAAGTAATCTATCAACAAAATCTGGTTTTCTGACGAGAAGCGCTTGACCGTGAAAACCCCCTCCCCCACCCAAAACATTCAGAATGTGTTTACCAAAATGTGAACAAGAAAGCAGAAATAGTGTATACGTAGCTTACGAAGGAGTGGTCACAATTCATTTTCTGTAATGGTTGCTGTTCCCGTTTTATTGACAATAAAATTGAAAGACGTTTGAATATCAGTTCAAAATGCTATTGTTAAGACGTTTTGTCCCACATGTTACCTTGCATTGAAGATCAGATGTCACATTTCACAATCATTGAAGATAGAAAGAACACTTCGACACACTGTTCTGAGGTTAACAACATTGACTTTCTCCGTGCAAGCTGCACAGGGTTTATTGAACTCAATCTTTGGCCACCAAGCAGCAATATTTCCGAATAGATAAGTAGCAGTTATGAACTATTCGCATCCACTTTAGAAATTCTTTAATATCCCTTATTTCTTTGCGAATATTTTTTTCTTAAATGGTACGCTATGGAAAATTTTCAAAAAGCTCTTATTTCTTTGCAAATATTTTGAAAACATAGTATATGAATTTGAAGCTCATTAGATTTTCTACACAATGGTCTGAACCGTGCAGAAAATCTAATAGGCTTCAAATTCGTAAACTTATATATATATATATATATATATATATATATATATATATATATATATATATATATACAGGGTGGCCCAAAAGTCTGGATCCATAGGAAAATATTTATTTTAATACATAAATTACAACAAATGGTAAATACTTAAAATGAATATCAACTTTAACTCGTAAATGCGTATCCGTGATACTGTACAGTGGTTCGTACTCCAGTATAAACAACAAATTATAACAAATGCTCAAATTGGCGGCCTCTGACATCGAGACACTTAGGGATGGAATTTATGATTTTTAATAATTCTTCGAATTGAAGTTCTCGAGATGCGTGTTTCATTTGATAATCTTCTTGTTGACTTTACTGGACTATTCGTTAAAGTTTCACATACCCTTGCAGAGGTATTTTCATCAGTTGCAGTTTTTGGACGACCAGAACGCCGTCGATCATGTACACTTCCTGTTTCTTTGAAACGTTTAAACAACTTGCCAACAGTCGCATGTGTTACTGGATGCTTATCAGGATGATTTCTATTGAATTCGGTAGCAACTTCTCTGTGTGTAGCGCCCTGTCTTGCGTACATGAGCATAAGTTCTACCCGGTCTTCTGTTGTTAGATTCGAAGCCATTTCTGGGCTGAAATAAAAAAAA
Organism: Bathynomus jamesi; assembly: GCA_023014485.1. Lineage (NCBI taxonomy): Eukaryota > Metazoa > Arthropoda > Malacostraca > Isopoda > Cirolanidae > Bathynomus > Bathynomus jamesi. The sequence goes on along the minus strand of JAJOZX010003068.1, from coordinate 30,712 downwards.
GTATTTGAGTATTTATACTGGAGTACGAACTACTGTACAGGATCACCGATACGCATTTACGAGTTAAAGTTGATATTCATTTTAAGTATTTACCATTTGTTGTAATTTATGTATTAAAATAAATATTTTCCTATGGATCCAGACTTTTGGCCCACCCTGTATATGTATATATATATATATATATATATATTATTATATATATACACACACACACACACAGAGTAGATATATTTATAGGAGGAGATTGTTGATGCCAATCGACCAGGGAAATACTCCAGGGGGGGGGGAACGTTTGGTAGGAGACGGGTGTGTTAACACTCCCGTTTCTCCTGTCACTGTCCTCCTTAGCTGATCTTTTTCTGTGTCTCATCTACCCTGTGAGCAGTCCAGCATGCTCTCAAACACACGCTTCTTCCTCTCTTCTTCACTACACATGCGTGCATTTTACACAATCACACAATCTTTCCAAAATTTATATAAAAAAAATGGCATCATTGAACCTTGAAGACGTAGTTTTTGGCTTTCTCCTTCTGTGGAGGGGTCACTTTTGCGGGCGTTCGCCCTTGGCCCCCTCCTTCATACATAAAAATTATATATATATATATTACAAGTTACAGGGTACCAAAGACCCGAGGGTCTACTGTAGGGTAAACAAAGAAGAAAGTAAAGTAGGAAAGATAAGGAAGTGGACAGTTACAAAGTTATATATATATATATATATATATATATATATATATATAGCACTAGAATCACAAAATAACACGTGACCTTATTAATAAGCAAACAACCACAAGGAAAAGGAAACACAAAGTCCGAGCGCTTTCGTGATATATTCACATTATCAAGGAGGAACAGAAAATAGACGGAGATTACAAAGTATTTGAGTTAAATAGACAAGCAAAAAATTCACAATTGGCACCTCAAATTAAAGGCCTTAAAGCCCTCTAAAGATTTTTTCAAATTGATAACATAATCTGTAGGCAGCTAAATAACTGAATATAAAAAATATATACTGTATAGATGAAATTAGACAAAAAGCAAAGTGGGTGGCTGTTGGGATAACAATTTTGTTTCCAGATTGTTTGTTGAAATTTTGTAATAATCTGTAAGACGATGGCAACTTTCCCTTTGTTTTCATTAATTTCGGGCCTCTTAATTTTTTCCTATTTCAATTAAATATTAGTGTTAATAACCATTATAATAATTTTTTTGGTTTTCTGTACTGGTGTTTTGTCTAATTTCATCTGTATAGTAATTAATCAGCCTACAGATTATGTTTTCTATTTGTTATCTACGTCATCTATTTGTTTTTCATTAAATTCTTGCCTATTAATTGCCTGTTTTAATTAAATATTAGTGTTAATAACCATTATAATAATTTTTGTTCTCTGTATTGGTTTGCTTTTTGTCTAATTTCATCTATACAGTATATATTTTTTATATTCAGTTATTTAGCTGCCTACAGATTATGTTATCAATTTGAAAAAATCTTTAGAGGGCTTTAAGGCCTTTAATTTGAGGTGCCAATTGTGAATTTTTTGCTTGTCTATTTAACTCAAATACTTTGTAATCTCCGTCTATTTTCTGTTCCTCCTTGATAATGTGAATATATCACGAAAGCGCTCGGACTTTGTGTTTCCTTTTCCTTGTGGTTGTTTGCTTATATATATATATATATATATGAGTCAAAAGTCTGGAAACATAGGAACTATGCTTTTCAATGCAATGCATTCGTACCAATTTTGTAATTTGTGTACACCCTGTACAATAATCTGACATCTGACAACTACCACGTGTTACTTTCTCTCACAGATGGCGCAAAACCGGTATGTGTACCTCGTTTCCTAATATTTTTATTTGAGAGAAAAGTTGTAAAGATAATTTGTGTACATCCTGTGTATATATATATATACACTTTGTGTGTGTGTGTGTTTGTGTGTTCAGGCATTGCGCCTTAACGAAGATTGTCTACAAAACACTAATTATATACTGTTTGTATCAAAACGGTGATGAAAGCCGCAAATACATAATAACTAAATATTCCTCGTTCTTCTTTTTGAGAAACTGTCGGAAATTGTACGAGTACGTATGAAACAATTTTAATTTCAGTTAAACTTAAGATCAGCTTTAGCGATAATATACAGTTCAATTTTCTCCTCCACAGAAATAATCGTATTCGGGTTAAGGTAATTTGAAATGGTTCTCGGGTGGAAAATAAATTTACTGAACACTTAAAATGATTACAGTTTAATAAAAAATCTCTCTCTCTCTCTCTCTCTCTCTCTCTCTCTCTCTCTCTCTCTGAGGGGGCTCAGTCTCCTGCGGAAGTTGCCCCCTCGTTAGTGAGGGGCTCTTCAACTCCCGACAGCCCTGGCTGTTCGGGAAACGGGTCGTGCTAGGGGGCGGTCAGAATAGGGAAGGCTCCCTCCGTGCAATGCTTTTTAATGCTAGGTCAATTAGGAACAAGTTTCGCGAGCTACGGGCGCTCTTAGCATCAGAATACCAGGATATCGTTGCTATCACCGAGTCCTGGATTCATACTGATCGTAGGGACTACGTTGGGGAGTTCGAAATTCCCGGGTATAGAATGTTTTGCAAAGACCGCACCCGTGGGGAGGGGGGTGGGGTACTAATATACGTCAGAGACACGTTGAGTCCGGTTGACTGCCAGTTCCGGTCGGAACGGGAGCTGCTTGGCGTCGATCTGAACGTGGGAGGGACGAACTATAGGTTAATCTTGGTGTACAGACCTCCGCATCTCCTCCTCGAGGAGGATACAGCCCTGTACACCGAACTCAGTAGCCTGCTAGGGGATAGGGTGTGTGTAGTTTTAGGAGACTTCAACTGTCGCGGCATAAAGTGGGAAAACAGGACTGCCGATGCTGAAGGGAGGAGGCTAGTTGACTTTGCTGATGAGAACTTCCTCACTCAGTGGGTCAACGAGCCTACACGAGGCGAAAGCGTTCTAGACTTAGTGTTCACGACCGAAGACAACCTCGTCACTGGCCTCACCGTTGACGAATCGTTGGGCGGGAGTGATCACAGTCTTATTAGGTTCCGTGTGTGTGTCCCTCGGGTGAAGCGTAGTAACTCAAGAGGCAGTAAGCTCGATCTCCAGCGGGCGAACTTTGTTAGCCTCAGGGATAGCGTAGGAGATATGGGGTTAGAGGTCGGCGGCGATGTTGAGGGAGTGTGGAGTGCATTCCGGGACGAGTTTATGGTGCTGCAGTCTGCTGCCATACCCTCAAAACCGGTCACCCCTGCTTCAACGCAGCCTAAGTGGTTCAATCGTGACATCGCTTCGGCTATCCGAAATAGGAAAGTAGCGTATAGGAGGGCGAAGGCCAATCGTTCCCATGAGAACACTTTAGCGTATGTCCGCCTGTGTAGGGAAGTGAAGGCGAAGGTTAGGCTAGCGAAACGTAACGAAGAACTACGGGTGGCAAGCCTCTGCAAGGGGAACCCTAAGGAGGGTGAGGCACAAAGGTGCTGGCCTGGATAATGTTCGATGTACCGCGACAGTCGTTGCCGATAGAATAGACAAACTGAGCGCGTTTAAGGCTCCTGGGCCAGACCAGTTTCTCCCCAGTGTGTTGCGGGAGGTGCGCGACCAGGTGGCTCCCCACCTGGCTACAGTCTTCAACAAATCGTTGGAGACGGGCCAGGTGCCTGGTGACTGGAGGGAAGCCAACGTGACCCCTATCTTTAAGAAAGGGGATCACGAAAGTCCAGGGAACTATCGTCCCATTAGTCTCACTTCAGTTGTAGGTAAATTATTAGAGGGGATAATAGCGGATAGGATCGTTGACCATTTGGATTCCTACAAGCTGCTTGGGGACTCCCAACATGGGTTTAGACGGCATAGGTCGTGTCTCACCAACTTGCTCGAGTTTTTCCACGTCATGTTGGGTGAGTACGATAAGAGTAGGGCGATTGATATACTTTATCTCGACTTTCAGAAAGCCTTTGATAAGGTACCTCACCGCCGGCTAATGGCGAAAGTGCGCGCGCTGGGTATCGGTGGGGAAATAGGTAGGTGGATTGAAAACTGGCTGAAGAATAGGCGGCAGAGGGTTGTAATTAAAGGTGCTAGTTCGGGTTGTGCCTCGGTCACTAGTGGGGTTCCTCAGGGTTCCGTTTTGGGGCCGCTGTTGTTTATCATTTACATAAATGATATCGACGGTGGCATCGTCAGTCGGATCGCCAAATTCGCTGATGACACCAAGCTTGGGGCCAATGTTGGGACGCCCGAAGCGATCGAGGAACTGCGTGCGGACCTAGGTAGGATAGGAGAGTGGTCCGAAAAATGGCAAATGCCGTTTAACTTGGGTAAATGCAAAGTGATGCACATTGGCTACGCCAATCCCAAGTCGGACTACTCGATGTTGGGTAGTAATATCGAGGTGACTGATTTAGAAAAGGACTTGGGTGTGCTAATTAGCAGCGACCTTAAGTTTACGAAACAGTGTGTAGAGGTGGAAAAGAAAGCCCAGAAACTATTGGGTTATATCAGGAGGCAATTTCAGTTTCGGAATAAGGAGATTGTGCTCTCACTGTACAATTCCCTAGTTCGGCCGCACCTGGAGTATGCTGTGCAGTTCTGGTCGCCCACCCTCAGGAAAGATATTGAGAGGCTGGAGCGAGTGCAGGCGAGGGCCACAAAGTTAATCCCTTCCGTTAGGCATATGGGCTACAATCGACGGTTACGCGCCCTGAACTTGTTTTCGCTTGAAACTCGGAGGCTGCGCGGTCAACTGATCGAGGTTTTCAAGCTCTTACGCGGGTTCAACGATGTCGATTTTAGAAGTATGTTTAGTTTAAATGATAACCCAACTCGCAACAATGGTTGGAAGTTGGATTTGAAACGGTTTAGGACTAGTGTGTGTGGGAATTACTTTACGTATAAGATCTGTGACACATGGAACAGGTTACCTTCGGAAGTTGTGAACAGTTCCTCTGTGGATCAGTTCAAGAAAAGGGTAGACGAAATCTTGCACACTATTTGAGTGTGTAAAGACATTTAGGACCTCAGTCTGCGGAAATTTCTTTTCCTATAAAATAGTTAATATCTGGAACCAACTTCCCTCAGAGGTTGTTTCCAGTCAAAGTGTAAATGTGTTTAAAAATAGGCTAGACAAAGTACTGAATACTCTCATGTGAGCAAACTAAATATAGAGCTATTTATATATTCTCCACTTTCCTGTAAAATTTCCTTGGCTACTTTTCCAGGGTCAAGGTATTTTCTTCAACCTTTTTCCGTACCTGCCTCTGGCAGGGAGGGAGCGGAGGGTGGGGAGAGAGCCTTCTACTTTTCTATCCAGTTTTCTACTACTGCTAGGATAGTTGAAAGAAAAATAAACTTTTACAAAATTTTCCCTTGGCACCCATTGCCATTGGTACCTCCTCGGTATGGGCCGCAAGGCCTTTTGAGGTACTTCTTTTCCTTGTAACTCTCTCTCTCTCTCTCTCTCTCTCTCTCTCTCTCTCTCTCTCTCTCTCTCTCTCTCTGAAATTCAAAACAGAATTGCTAAACGATGTCAGTTTTTGTTTTCAACCTATTATAAAATGTCAGAAGAAAGTATCCACAAGGAATTTTAACGAAATCAAATTTCCTTTCCACAAGAAACAAAATTTTTAAGTTGATTTTACACGAATCGATACAGCTACATCAGAGACCAGATTTTCAATCTCTTTGATGTATACTACAGTTGCGGTAAAAAGTTCACCTAGAAACATGAAATGTCTATAAATATTAATTTTTTATGTTTACAGTAATACAGTAAAATATTAAAAGATAAGAGAATTTACCAATCAGTAAATTTTTTTAGAAAATTTAGGTAGATTGGCATTCATTATTACCCAAAGTTATATATTTTCCTATCATTTATATATGCAATATATGCGAGTATTTTTTTTATAAAACAAATAACAGAGGTTCACTCTTACAGTACGTAACAGTATTGCTTCACACAAAAGACATTCATTAAAATTTTAGTGAATTTTTTCTATAAACTTGACGGAATTAATGTTATCTTCAGAGATTACTCGTATGATATAAGCTCCTTGGATAAAACAATTTCCGTACCAGTGTACAGACGGTTTACCAGAGAAGATTATTCAGTAATATCCTTAAAGAATCACACGGAGGATTTTCTTGTAGAGTGGAACATAACGGGAAGGACCTTTTGAGGTGACAACGGGAGTGAGGCAAGGTTGTCTGTTGTCACCAGTGATATTTTTGTTAATACTGGATACCGTAATGAGGAGAGTGGTTGAAGGAGGTAGGAGGGGGTATTGATTGGGGATTGCTGGACGTTTTGGAGGACTTGGACTATGCCGACGATTTGTGCCTTTTGTCACAGAGACGTGAGGATATGGCAGCGAAGCTGGAGGATCTGGGAAGAGAGGCAAGAAAGTTAGGATTAGAAATTAATAAAGGAAAAACTAATACAATGGGATTAAATGGCAGAGATGGAGCCTTCAGAGTTGGGGAGGTTGAGTTGGAAGAGGTTGACGAGTTTGTCTACTTAGGTAGTGTAGTGGCAAAGAATGGAGGAGCGGAGGAGGATGTCAGAAGTAGGTTAAGTAAGGCTGCAGGTGCTTTTGCGCAACTAAACCAAGTATGGAGATAAAACCAGTTGTCAAGGAGAGTTAAAATAAGAATATTTAATTGTAATGTTAAATAAGTCGCCCTGTATGGTAGTAAATCATGGAATGTAACAAAAGAGCTGACAAAGAAGGTGCAAGTGTTTGTGAATCGATGTCTGAGAAAGATTATGGGAATTAGATGGCCGGATAGAATTTCAAATGAGAGACTATGGCAGATCACAAATCAGGAAAGGCTAGAAGAGCAAATTAGGAGAAGGAAGTGGGGATGGGTTGGACATGCTTTGAGGAGAGAAGAGGGAGAAATAGCTAAGACGGCTTTGAAATGGAATTCGCAAGGAAGAAGGAAGAGGGGTAGACCGGTGATGACTTGGAGGAGATCCTTACTGACTGAAATTAAGAGAATTGGAAGAACCTGACCAGTCGTTCAAGCCCAAGCAGCCAACCGTACCTGATGGCGAAGCACAGTTGACGCACTATGCTCTACGTTGGATTGACGAGGACATACGTAATAAGCAAGTACAGAGGGTTGCCAAAAGTAAATAAACACCATGATGATTGTCTTCAAGAACAAATGGTAAAGCTCATCAATGGAATGCGAGAACGTGTCAACTTTACATAATGGAAAGGGAAAAGCAACATGATTCTCAATATATTGATTCATTATATTTGTTACTATTTATTGACTTTTATTATCAAATCAAAAACTCTGAAAAAAAAAAAAAAAACCGAAGTTGTCTATTTATTTTTGTCAACCTTCTGCATAATTAGTCACAAATAATAAATTTACAGAATGGATAAAAAAAATAGAGTTAAAGAACATCCAGAAATGAGTTTAAAAAAAAAAAGGAGAGAGAGAGTTGATGGTTGTGCGCTCAGGAGTAACTTCTCAAATTGATACCCGTAAACTTTATGACTTTCTCTGTCTGATGGGGATTTGGACAAGGATCACCTAATTTTAAAATGCAAATTGGTTTTAATTCTTCTTCGAAGATAGAGCGAATAATTTTATTTACTGGAAAGAAATTCAGGAAATTTAGTGAAATTTAAAAGATTTTATTTTCCATGAAACACAAATGAAAAATTTGCAACACAAATGAAAAATATGCTAAGCAAACGATAGAAAAATAATATTTGTTATTCATGTCTACAATATTCAAGAAATCATTCGCCTAAATGTCAATAAAATTATACTTTATATATATATTATGCCATTCTTTATGTATTATATATTGTTACTCTCCCTTTTATTGAGAGAAAAGGAGGGTAACAAATGTCTCCTCTTGGACGTAGGAATCCCGAGAGACTGGAACGTTGCAAACTATGAAAGAGAAAAGATCTTAAAATATCAACGACTAAAACATGAAATAGGAGGATGTGGAATGTTATAATATTATAATGTTAGATCGTTTATAAAATAGGCGTTACATTTGCTAACTTGAAATTATCTGGTACGCATCCCTCAGAAAGAGACGCATTAAAAGTCTTTGTTAGCGGCACAACAATGCCTTCTTTTAATTCTTTTAGTTTTATGGGCTATATGGAATCTGATCCTGGTGATTTAAGCATTTTCATTTTGCAAATATTATCTAAAGTATTACCATTATCGAAAGGTATTATATGTCTACGACCGTAGGGATATATCATATATTCGTTACATCTTCTATTGTAAAAACCGACGTAAAAAATTCGTTTAGCAGAGTAGTCAGTAGTCATTTTCTTCTTCTTGGAAACTAGCTTACCGTCAGAATTTTTCAACGGTCCGAACACGCTCTTTACCGGGTTCCTGTTGTTAATGTATTGAAAAAAATCGCTTGGGGTTTTCTTTCCCATCACGAGCTATGGAGATTTCAAAATCGCGCTTGGACTATTTTATTACACTTTTTGCTTCACGTCTTAAAGATATATAGATGTTTGTAACCACAAATTGTCTTTATCGCACTTATGTAGCCTATAAGCCCTATCTCTACTCTTTATAATAGCCTCTACTCTAAAAGTAAAACACAAGGGCTTGTTATTTACTTTCGCACGCTTAATCTTGTACGGTACACATTCCTCATTTATAGTCCTAAACACTGTCTCAAACGATTCCCACAGTGTTTTTGCGTTAAAGGTCCCCATTACGTTTTCCCATTCGATGCGTGACAATTAATTTCTAAATTTACAAAAGTCTGCGTGCTGGAAGTCAGGAATTTTAATCGAGTAAGCTGGTTTCGAGTGACTTACCGAGAGGACAAACCCTGCCATATTGTTATAATGTTATAATGTTATAATGTTTCAGACCAACAAAGACCCGAGGATCCACTCATGGCTGGTCTACCTAACTGTGTTCGTAATTGTGTATGTCCTCCGTGGTGGCGGAGGGGACCTACATTGTTACGTGGGTTCCGAACCAAAAGAACATAAGAAATTTATGTAACAACTTCCTGTACAATTTGTACATTGGAACGACCAATTTAGCAAAACTAATTAATTATCGATTTAAAACTAAAGATAGAATCTCTGGATCCAGAGGATCAAGTCATAATAGACTATGTCCACAAATATGTTACACTCTATATCTATTTATAACCGACATGCAAATATATCAGATCCATAGAATCCAGTCAATTTCATTACGGTATCCATCAATACTAGTACCTTGTCACGAAAAATAAGTCACGGTCCATATCGATTGTGGACCAAGTCAAATTTACAACCATATACATTACAATATATACACTTACGAGAAAAAGTGTAGGTGTGGCTGTAAAGACTGTACAGTAATGTAGAAATGTGTGTGCACCCATCTTGGATCTCCCATTTAAAGGTGTTTGTGGGGCAAGTGAAGATCATGAGTTTTTCAATGCCTCACAGTACTATGGGGGGGCACCGCTCAGCAGAGGAATCTCTTTAAATGGGGTGTGTAAGGACAGAGAGTATCCCCTAACCCAAGACGCTGTCTCCCTATATCCCACAACATTTGTGTTGGGCTGTGGGATCTATCCCCACAAAGCCTTAATTTTACTACCTTAAACTATACCCAATCTATCAACATATGCGTCTAATCGATTCTTAAACATGTTTATAGACGTGCTACTAATTACTTCTACCGGCAAACTATTCCAGCTATTTACTATTCTATGCGTAAAAAAGTTTTTCGCAACTGCTGTCTCGAACCTTCTACTTGTCAACTTACACCCGTTATTTCTAGTCCTATTATATTGAGATATTTCGAAAAAGCTATCTTTATCTACGTTATCGAACCCATTCATAATTTTGAAAAACTGGATTAGATCACCCCTTAACCTCCTAGTCTCGAGTGTTGTCAATTTTAACTCCTTAAGCCTATCCTCGTACGACTTTGACCTAAGCGACGGAATCATCTTAGTTGCTCGTCTTTGAACTCTTTCGATTTTGGCTATATCTTTGCGCATATGCGGATTCCAAAATTGGACCGCGTACTCCAAATGGGGTCTAACTAATGATTTATAAAGAAGAACTATAATATCGCGCGATTTGTACTCAAAATTTTGAGCTATAAAACCTAACACTTTGTTCGCCTTATTGACCGCTGCTGTACTTTGTTTCGCTATTTTTAAATCACCAGTGACTATAACTCCTAAATCTTTTTCCTGCTCTACGTTTGTTAAATCTTTCCCTGACATACTATACGCAAAATTACCGATACGCGAACCTATATGCAAAATTTTGCACTTATGAACGTTAAATCTCATTTGCCATGTGACTGACCAATCAACGATTTTATTCAGATCTTCCTGGATTTTACCTCTATCTTCGTCATTAATCGCCCTACCACCCAGCTTCGTGTCATCCGCAAACTTTGAAACTGTAGTGACTAGGCCGACATCTAAATTGTTAATATATATAAGAAAAAGAGGGGCCCAATACAGAACCCTGATGAACGCCACTCGCTACATTAGCCCAACACGACTCCGCTCCATCAACGACCACCCTCTGTTTCCTACCTCGCAACCACTCTTCTAGCCAATTTATTACTACACCCCTGATTCCATGAGCCTTAGTTTTTTCAATGAGTCTTTTGTGCGGCACGGTGTCAAACGCTTTTTGAAAATATAAATACACTACATCAACCGCCCGATGTCTATCATAAACGTCACCCACGCTTTGGAAAAATTCTAAAAGATTAGTTAAGCAAGATTTGTTTCGCCTAAATCCGTGCTGCGTATTTCTAACTAGCTTATGGAATTCTAAGTGTTCGACTATACGATCCCTAATTATTGATTCCAGTAACTTACCTACAACAGACGTTAAACTGATTGGCCTATAATTTCCCGCCACACCTTTGTCGCCTTTCTTAAAGATAGGTGTTACGTTTGCTAACTTGAAATTATCTGGTACGCACCCCTCAGAAATAGAAGCATTAAAAATTTTTGTTAGGGGCACAACAATGCTATCTTTTAATTCTTTTAGTTGTATGGGATATATGGAATCCGGCCACGGTGATTTACGCGTTTTCATTTTATCAATATAGCGCATTACCTCCCCTTCACTAACGAAAATATTACCCAAAATATTACCATTATCAAAAGGTATTATGTCTATGACCGTAGGGATATTCGTTACATCTTCTATAGTAAAAACTGACGTAAAAAATTCGTTTAGCAACGTAGCCATTTCCTTGTTTTCAGAAACTAGATCTCCGTTTACATTTTTCAATGAAACCAAGACACTTTTTACTGGATTTCTATTATTGACGTATTGAAAGAATCGCTTGGGGTTTTCTTTACCGTCACGAGCTATGGAGATTTCAAATTCGCGCTTGGACTTTTTTATTGCACTTTTCGCTTCAGAGATATGTAGTTGTTTCGTAACAACAAATTGTCTTTATCGCACTTATGTTGCCTATAAGCCCTATCTCTACTCTTTATAATGTCTCCTACTCTACAAGTAAACCACAAGGGCTTGTTGTTTACTTTCGCACGCTTAATTTTGTACGGTACCCATTCTTCATTTATAGTCCCAAATACTGTTTCTAACGATTCCCACATTAGTTTTGCGTTGGAGTTCCCCATCACGTTTTCCCAATTGACGTGTGACAATTTATCTCGAAATTTACAAAAGTCTGCGTGCTGGAAGTTAGAATTTTAGTCGAGTTAGTTGGTTCGAGTGGCTTACTGAGAGGACAAACTCTACCATATGTGATCGCTATTGCTTAACGGTTCTATTACTTGAAGATCAATAATTAGCCTATCATCCGTAGTTATTACTAAATCTAAAATACTGTCCAACCTCGTAGGTTCCCCAACCTTTTGACTAAGAAAGCTATCCTCGAGAAAATTAACTAAACGATTACCTTCCGCGTCTCCCTGCATTGTATCGTAATTCACGTTGGCGCAATTAAAGTCACCCATAACTAAAGCCTGCTCACTACCGATTATTCTCTTTAGTTCACGATATAACGCTTCGTCCGTATCAGCTGTTTGATTAGGGGGCCTATATATAACCGCAACAAGAAGTTTGAAGTCGTTTAATTTAAGTTCTGCTATAGTCGCATCTGTCGGTTCTGGAATTGAGTGCTTTACTTCTATAACGTTCGCAATATTATCTTTGATATACAACATAACACCGCCTCCTCGCCTATCTATTCTGTTTTTAACAAAAAGTCTATAACCTTTAATTTGATACTCCCCTACAAAGTCACGTGTTTCAGTGCTAAGCCACGATTCGTTTATCGCAATTAAATCATAGTCTTTACAAGCAATTAAGAAAAAAATTCATTTATTTTATTTCGTAGTCTACGAGCTTTAAGATAGAACCTTCAAATTGTTTGTAATTACGACACCTTCGCGAGCGCAGGGGAAATTTGTAGAATTTACGCTGGGACCGTTCGAGTTACGGCAGCCTGAAAAGAAGAGACAGTATTATGAAATAGTCTTCCTAAACGCGTAGCTCCTACGTCATTAAGATGAAGTTCATCCCCGAGGAACAAGTCCCTCCTGCCGTAGAAACTGTTCCAAAAATTCGCATAATGCACTCCTTCCTGTTGGCAAAGAGACTTTAGGTTATTGTTAATATAGGTCGCCTTGCTGTAGAAATCGTTACGTTGGATAATTCGAGGAAGTATACCTGTTAAGACAATCTTATTAGTTTTCTCTTTAGTCGGTCTATTAAGTCCCTGTACCTAGCCAGCAGTTCTTCCGATCTAGAATTTAAAACGTTATTAGTACCGACATGAATAACATACGTTGTGTCCTTGGCGGTACCGTCTGTAAAATGGTCAACACTATTAGTTATATCCTCCACCCTTGCACCAGGGTAGCAGTAACGGCGACGACGAGCGTTTCTCCCACAGAATTCCTCGAGCTGCCCTCGAACAATGGAATCGCCAACGAGTCGTATTTCCGGTTGATCAGCTTCTTCGAAACCTAAAACAGAAAACTTATTGCTTGTTATTACTGGTAGACAAGTCTTTGCTTTTCGCAATGGGGCTCCATTTCGCACTCGAAAGAAGGGTTGGGAACTAGGGGAAGAGAGAGGGCTATTAATACTATTTATATTATTAGTAGAAACTGAGGCAGGAGGGGTCGTAACTGGAGTCTCAAGGGAATCCAATTTTGCTGTCAGAAGCATCACGCTTTCTTGAAGCCTCACCCTGGCCTCCCTCTCACGGTCTAATTCGTTCCTCAGGACTTCCATGCTTGAGCACCACCTGCAAACTAAGTGTTCATTATTATTAGCCATTGTAAACGCGTAAGCGGCAAATTTCCCTTCACAGCGACTGCAAGTACTTGACGGGGGTGCCATGCTTTTATTTAGTTAAAAAACAAAAAAAAAACACAAAACGAGGGTTTGGAAATTAATAAATTACAACGTAGGTCTACCGCGTGCTTATTGTGCCGTCACCTGCGAAAACCCGCAAAATTGTTCTTGAAACGCAGAAACAGGTTCTTGTAACAGAATTTTATGCTAAATGAATATATAATTAAGCTACCGACGAAAGAAATGTTAAAGAAAAAGCATTAAATGAAACTTATCTGGTCGCTGTTTACCGACTTAATCCCTTTTTTCCCACGGTAGGTGACCCTTTTGGAGGTCAGGTAGTGTGTGAAGGAAAAATGAACCTTAAGAAACCACGTTTCTGATAGATTTGAAAAACAACAAAGGCAAACCAAGGGAATTTCAACCTTATGAAACCTCGTGTAGTAATAGATTCGGGAACAAACAAGGCAATAGCCTTGGTTTAGTCAAGTAATATGGTAATGAATAAATTCAGTAAATTAAATATATTCGTTAATGAATGATTAGTAACACGAAGTAATTTAGTTAAGAATAAAAAAAATAAAAAAGTGTTTGGTGCAAAGACACTTGAACGAAAACCACTTATTCACTTGGTAACACTGGACACTCGATAAAACACGTCTGTCCACAAGGAAAGACTGATCACTAATCAATTGTGATCGCTATTGCTTAACGGTTCTATTACTCGAAAATCAGTGATAAGCTTATTATCCGTAGTTATTACTAAATCTAAAATACTGTCTAACCTCGTAGGTTCCCCAAACTTTTGAATAAGAAAGCTATCCTCAAGAAAATTAACTGAACGGTTACCTTCTGCGTCTCCCTGCATTGTATCGTAATTCACGTTAGTGCAATTAAAGTCACCCATAATTAAGGCCCGTTCAGTGCCTATTATTCCAGGATACAGGAATTACTGGAAAGCTAGGAAGGTGGATATTTAATTTCTTGACGCAAAGAACGCAAAGAGTGGTTGGAAACGGAGTTAAATCGGAAGTCTCAGAAGTCGTGAGCTCTGTTCCACAAGAGACAGTATTAGCTCCCTTGCTGTTCATAATAATGATTGAAGATATTGATGCAGATATTAAGGACAGTATTGTATCATGCTTCGCAGATGACAAAGATATGTAAGGAAATATTGAACGAAGATGACATAAGAAAATTACAAAACGACATTGAAACATTATTCCAGTGGGCAGAAGACAACAATATGAAGTTCAACGAAGAAAAATTCCAACTTCTAGGATATGGTAATAACAAAGAGCTACAGAAAAAAGGGTACAAAACTCCGCAAACCAAACAGATAACACCAAATCCACAAGTCAGGGATCTTGGAGTAATAATGTCGTCGGATGCAGAATTCAGAGAGCACTATAAAATCAAAATCACAACAGCTAGAAAAAATAATGGGAATCATCTGGAGGCGCTTCCGCAGCAGAAAAGCAAACATCATGCTCAAATTATAGAAGAGTCTAGTCCAACCAATAATTGAGTATTGTTCAGTACTCACAAGCCCACACAGAAAGAGACACATTGCGAACATTAAAGCTATACAAAGGACTTTTACGTCTAAGATAGAGGAAACGGAAGGTGAAGACTACTGGTCTCGACTACAATCCCTGGAACTCTACTCTCTTGAAAGAAGGCGCGAGCGATACACAATAATATACATATGGAAAATACTTGAGGGCTCTGTCCCTAACCACAGAAATGAAATAGAAACAAACTGGAATGAGAGAAGAGGCAGATTTTGTACGGTCCCAGCTGCAGTGGGACAAAGGGCCATGAAAACGAGGATGTTAAATACCCTCAGAATACGGGGCCCAAAGCTTTTCAATGTCCTTCCAAAAGAAGTGAGGAATCTCCAGCACACCGATCTGAATAACTTCAAGAACAAGCTGGACAGATTCTTGTGCAAAGTCCCTGACCAGCCATGCGTAGCTGGCTATAAGGGCAGGAAGAGATCAGACAGCAATTCCCTCCTTCACCAAGTCCCGCAAATGAGGCGGGATGCTGCAGAGGGGGCGACCGCAGGGCGATCCTGAACCGTCGTTCAAACTCGACAAAAACTCTCTTTCCAAAACCTTATGAATAACACTGGTCAACACTCATTTTATTGCCAATCATATTAGTGATTTTGGGGTAACTTTGTGGTGCTGATTCCGAATATGACATCGGTTTTGCTAGATTGGCTCTAATTTATGAGATAATTGGTACCCCATTGAAACACGTAAAAATGCAAAAAATTTAATGTTCAGGCGGAGCCTACTTACAAATCGCATTGAAATTGTCTCAAATCATACAAAAGTAAACACACGAAATACATAATGGCATTTTATTCGGTCTCACCATCTAGAATGTTCCGGTAGTTTCCCATATGCACGCGTTATGGTTACGTTTCCTATTAATTGAGGGTATTCATTATCTCAAAAACTAGAGCCAAATCGGAAAAAACTACTTTCATTTTGGAATTCAGCAACCCCAAAATACCCTAAATTCGTACGAATTTCCTTGGCAACGAAACAAAAATTTTTTTTTGTTGAGCTGTGTAATTAACACGAGGTAATTTAGTTAAGAAGGCACCGAACACTATTTTTTCAAAGTTACTTTGACTGAAACCACTTTTTCAATTGGTAACACTGGACACTCGATAAAACACGTCTGTTCACAAGGAAAGACAGACATTTCTGAACCTGAAATCATCCTAGTAGCGGTGGGAACGACAGGAGTTGCAAAACAAAATCTACAGTAGAGTTCCTTGACGAACTGTCCATAAGTATAACATCTGGAGAAATAGTAGGGAAGATTTTGAGATACAGCATCCCTATTTTACGCCTGGTACTAGGCTGTACCTAAAAATTCCTGAGAATTAAGGATTAACCCCAGAAAAAAAAAACTCCAGCTGGAGTAAAAAGAAAAAACTAAAATGAATAAAAAATATAAAAAAGAAAAATGTATTTCGGTTTGGGAAAATTCTGGAAAAATAATTACCATCATTATATATATATATATATATTAGGCCGGGTCGAAAATAGGAAATTTTTTATTTCTTAAAAACTACACTATGTGAGAAGTTTCATTTTATCATCTTAAAATATTAAAAAATCAAGCATGTGCTACCTTACTACCCCGATCACATGCCCCTCCTCCCGTTTTTACCTTCATATTTGCATATGTTTAATGCTGTTATGTTACATGATAAGTTGTTTGTTTAATGCTTGATATTTTTATGTTTCAGATAAATAGAAATAATTTGCATTTGCTTTAATTATAATTTGAATTATCACAAATTACAAATTACATATAATTTGATTTTACTTCTGAATATAAACTATAACTACTAGAAGCAAGTACTCAAATGAAGCCTTTGGATATCCTTCGGAATTCCCAGCAGCCATGACTCCTTCAAAAGCGATTCTTTCAATAAGTCAATAATAGAAATCCAGTAAAAAGTGTCTTGGGGCCTTTGAAAAATATAAACGAAGATCTAGTTTCTGAAAAAAAGGAAATGGCTACCTTGCTAAACGAATTTTTTACGTCAGTTTTTACTATAGAAGATGTAACGAATATCCCTACGGTCATAGACATGATACCTTTTGATAATGGTAATATTTTGGATAATATAGTGATTAGTGAAGGGGAGGTAATGCGCAATATTGATAAAATGAAAACGCGTAAATCACCGGGGCCGGATTCCATATATCCCATACAACTAAAAGAATTAAAAGATAGCATTGTTACGCCGCTAACAAAGATTTTTAATGCGTCTATTTCTGAGGGGTGCGTACCAGATAATTTCAAGTTAGCAAACGTAACACCTATCTTTAAGAAAGGCGATAAAGGTGCGGCGGGAAATTATAGGCCAATCAATTTAACGTCTGTTGTAGGTAAGCTACTGGAATCAATAATTAGGGATCGTATAGTCGAACACTTAGAATTGCATAAACTAGTTAGAAATACGCAGCACGGTTTTAGACGAAACAAATCTTGCTTAACTAATCTTTTAGAATTTTTCCAAAGCGTGGTTGACGTTTACGATAGACATCGGGCGGTTGATGTAGTGTATTTGGATTTTCAAAAGCGTTTGACACCGTGCCGCACAAAAGACTCATTGAAAAAACTAAGGCTCATGGAATCAGGGATGTAGTAATAAAT
Organism: Bathynomus jamesi; assembly: GCA_023014485.1. Classification (NCBI taxonomy): domain Eukaryota; kingdom Metazoa; phylum Arthropoda; class Malacostraca; order Isopoda; family Cirolanidae; genus Bathynomus; species Bathynomus jamesi. The sequence continues at coordinate 13,192 of JAJOZX010003068.1, read as the reverse complement.
TGGCTAGAAGAGTGGTTGCGAGGTAGGAAACAGAGGGTGGTCGTTGATGGAGCGGAGTCGTGTTGGGCTAATGTAGCGAGTGGCGTTCATCAGGGTTCTGTATTGGGCCCCTCTTTTTCTTATATATATTAACGATTTAGATGTCGGCCTAGTCAGTACAGTTTCAAAGTTTGCGGATGAAACGAAGCTGGGTGGTAGGGCGATTAATGACGAAGATAGAGGTAAAATCCAGGAAGATCTGAATAAAATCGTTGATTGGGCAGTCACATGGCAAATGAGATTTAACGTTCATAAGTGCAAAATTTTGCATATAGGTTCGCGTATCGGTAATTTTGCGTATAGTATGTCAGGGAAAGATTTAACAAATGTAGAGCAGGAAAAAGATTTAGGAGTTATAGTCAATGATGATTTAAAAATAGCGAAACAAAGTACAGCAGCGGTCAATAAGGCGAACAAAGTGTTAGGTTTTATAGCTCGAAATTTTGAGTACAAATCGCGCGATATTATAGTTCCTCTATATAAATCATTAGTTAGACCCCATTTGGAGTACGCGGTCCAATTTTGGAATCCGCATATGCGCAAAGATATAGACAAAATCGAAAGAGTTCAAAGACGAGCAACTAAGATGATTCCGTCGCTTAGGTCAAAGTCGTACGAGGATAGGCTTAAGGAGTTAAAATTGACTACACTCGAGACTAGGAGGCTAAGGGGTGATCTAATCCAGGTTTTCAAAATTAAAGGTTCGATAACGTAGATAGAGATAGCTTTTTCGAAATATCTCGATATAATAGGGCTAGAAATAACGGGTGTAAGTTGACAAGTAGAAGGTTTGAGACAACAGTTGAGAAAAACTTTTTTACGCATAGAATAGTAAATAGCTGGAATAGTTTGCAGGTAGAAGTAATTAGTAGCACGTCTATAAACATGTTTAAAAATCGATTAGACGCATATGTTGATAGATTGGGTATAGTTTAAGGTAGTAAAATTAAGGCGTTGTGGTGATAGATCCCACAGCTCAACACAAGTGTTGTGGAATATAGGGAGGCAGCATCTTGTGTTAGGGGATACTCTCTGTCCTTACACACCCCATTTAAAGAGATTCCTCTGCCGAGCGGTGCCCCCATAGTACTGTGAGGTATTGAAAAACTCATGATCTTCACTTGCCCCACAAACACCTTGAAATGGGAGACCCAAAATGGGTGCACACACATTTCTACATTACTGTACAGTAGGGCGGCTCGTTTTTACACTTTTTTCGATATTTGATTGGGGGTAGTGCGGAAAAGTTGCGATTTGGAGAGAAAATAAAGTGTGTAAAATTTTTTTGATCTACGTCAATACCTTCCGGTGCGGCGAGTCCTTAAAAATCGAAAAATAGGCCTAACGGGTAGATTGGAAAATGGTTTTAAAGACTTACAAAATAAGCAATAAAATTTCAGCACAATCTGTTAATAACTTCCGGTGGCGTCTTAACCGTTAAAATATCCAAAATATTGATTTAAAGCAAGTTTTAACAAGATCTTATACAAATGTTAATTCCGGTATATTTCTGTGCAAACAACCCTGAGAACACTATTATAGGCTTGAATAAATTAATAGCAGTCATTGAACAATGAACATTATATAAAAATTATATAAAATTATATAAAAAATTTATGTTTCTAGGCCTATTTTTCGATTTTTAAGGACTCGCCGCCACCGGAAGGTATTGACGTCGATAAAAAAAATTTTACACACTATTTTCTCTCCAAATAGCAACTTTTCCGCACTACCCCCAATCAAATATCGAAAAAAGTGTAAAAACGAGCCGCCCTACTGTACAGTCTTTACAGCCACACCTACACTTTTCCTCCTGAGTATATATATTGTAATGTATATGGTTATAAATTTTGACTTGGTCCACAATCGATATGTACCGTGCCTTATTTTTGGTTGGCAAGGTACTGGTATTGATGGATACCGTAATGAAATTACTGGATTCTATGGATCTGATATATTTGCATGTCGGTTATAAATAGATATAGAGTGTAACATATTTGTGGACAGTAGTCTATTATGACTTGATCCTCTGGATCCAGAGATTCTATCTTTAGTTTTAAATCGATAATTAATTAGTTTTAAATTGATAATTATTTAGTTTTGTAAAAATTGGTCGTTGCCAATGTACAGGCAGTTTTTACATAAATTTCTTATGTTCTTGTGGTTCGGAACTCACGTAAAATTGTAGGTCCCCTCCGCCACCACGGAGGACATACACAATACACAATTACGAAACAGTTAGGTAGACCAGCCATGAGTGGATTCTAGGGTCTTTGTTGGTCTGAAACATTATAACATTGCATTATAACATTATATATATATACAGTATATATACATATATATATATATATATATATATATATACCATATATATACACACCACACATACACATATATATATATATAATATATATATATATATATACACACATACATATATATATACACACACACATATATATATAACACAAACTCAGAATGGTTCCCTGAGAACATTATATGTTAAACACAAACCGTGCATGGAACAAGGAACTCTTCTGGGAAAATTAAATCCACTATAGTCCGAATAAGTAATGGTAAATGACAAATACCATAGTTTTTTTCTTTTCATGATTTTAGCCCGACGGTGGGCAACGGGTCTCTCGCAAAGAGATCCCATAAATATAGCTTCCCTCACCAGCTATCTGCAAAGCAGACAGGATCCAGCTTTGGGACATGGATCTAGGGTTTAAAGCAAGCCCAGACCCCTACATTCAGAACCTCTATATAAGTAAAAGACTCGTTGCATTCACGTCGTGTTGAATAAATCAAAGAAAAAGGGGGTAACTATTGTATTTTTAGCCAAAAAAACCAAAACTTAAACCTCAACCGGGACCATTCTGAGTTTGTGTATACTAAACGGACGTGTTTCGTGCCTTGAAAAGTGGACGCTCAATGTCCCGGTTGAGGTTTAAGTTTTGGTTTTTTTGGCTAAAAATACAATAGTTACCCCCTTTTTCTTTGATTTATTCAACACGACGTGAATGCAACGAGTCTTTTACTTATATAGAGGTTCTGGAATGTAGGGGTCTGGGCTTGCTTTAAACCCTAGATCCATGTCCCAAAGCTGGATCCTGTCTGCTTTGCAGATAGCTGGTGAGGGAAGCTATATTT
>JAJOZX010003068.1:0-5000 GCA_023014485.1 Bathynomus jamesi | reverse complement strand
ACACACACACACACACACACACACTTACTCAAAACTTTAGATTGCACCTAACCAAAAAGACTAAAGCGTGAATTATTGCCTTCTCTTATATCTGACATCGCATTTATTTCATTTAATTGTTTTGATGTCAAACTTCAGTAATTTCATTGTACAGTTATTAACAATAATTTATTGGTTTTCATGTTTTCATTTCAGTCACCGATGATTTATTATTATTATTTCGTTCGTTAAAAATAAATCGACCCCTCAAAAACCTGTTATTTTTAATTTAATGGTCCTGAAGAATAATTTTATTTAAAATATCAACCTAAAATGATTAAACAATACAAAAACTTTCTTTTGTTACTCTCTTAGAATCATATCTTACTGTTGAATATTAAGAGAAATTTATTGCGATTAACTTTTAATATATATCATCAAAATCTCTAAAATTATATTCAGATGCAATTAATCTAAAATAAAATACCAACGTGAAAGGGATTAAATAGTGTATAAAACCTTTTTTATTCCTATCCTACGATTATATTAACTCTATTTGATGATAATTAAGAGAAATTTACCAGTTTAATTTATGATATTAATTACATATCAGTAAATATTTTAATGTAGCCTATCATGGTATGTCTTGGATTTTGAATTAAAAATGTAGAAGAGTTGAAAATATACGAGAGCCTCTTGGAGAGGGGTCTGGAGACTAGGGTGAACGGCCACCGGGGAAGGGGTCTAATGAGCTACAAAAGGGGTGCGCGATGGATTACTCATTTCATAAAAAATACTCATTTGAAATTACTCATTGAAAAGTATTGGTACGCAGAGAGGGGATTACACTTTTAATATTAAACAACGGGTCCTAACCACTACTTGTGGTGGCCACAAATTTGGGGAAAAGATGCTACTAAAAAAGCTTGGTGAACCACTGTTCTAGGGCAGAGGTTACCAATCGGCGGAACGCAGTCCAGATCTGGACCATTTTATATGGACCTGTAAGAGGAGGATTTACTCTATACTGTAGGCAGACTGACACTTCAAAGGAATGAAAATCAAAGTTTTTCTTTTTTATATTTAAGTTAATTGATGACCCCTGTTCTACGACCTAGGCCTAACATTAATTAATATAAAATCTTCTGTAGGTATTTACACGCATATTGGATAGTTTTGTTTGTCTTTTTATAACATTTAGCAAGTATTTTATTAGATACTCTCAACTGTAGATTTTTATTTATTTCAAATACTCGCATAAAAGAAGCTTAAAATAGTTATTAATTATGCCTGCGTTGTAGCCTGTAGGTACAAGTTTAAATACATACAGAATATTTTCCTTTTAACACTATACAATACATAAATAATTTATTGAAACTATGTATTTATTTTGTATGTAAACGGATTTTCTCTTGCATTTCTATTTCTTGAAATATGATGAAAATTAATAGTCTCCAAACAATACCATTGATCTAAATTTTATTTGTATAGGAGGAGATTGTAGACACCAATCGACCAGGGAGGTATTCCTGGGCGGGGGGGGGGTGAGCGACGTTAGGCAGGAGACATGGAGTACTACAACTCCAGTTTCTCCTGTCACTGTCCTCTCTAGCTAATCTTTTTCTGTGTCTCATCTACCCTATAAGCAGCCCAGCATGCTCTCAAACACACTACTTCAATTCTTCACTACACATGCCTGCATTTTACACCCTACACAATCTTTTCAGAATTTACATATAAAAAAAAATAGCATCGTGAGCCTTGGAGAAATTATTTGATTCCGGCTCTTTTCTTCGTATATAGGCGAGGCATTTTTGCGGGCGGTCGCCCTTGGCCTATTCTTCCTTCATGAAAAGCATATTTTTTACTTTATACTAAGTACATGAAAGGCGTATCTGATACTCACCAAAGATTAACGCGTAGAAACAAAGCTTTTATATCGACAAAAAAGACATGTTTTGTTTGATGGGGTTGTTTAAATTTATTTGCAACATCTTAGGTCATATGACGGAGGGAACCTACAGATTTACGTAGGATCCGGACTACAGGTCTCGACATAACTTCGCTGATCGACGGAAAGCAGTGTTACGACACTGACCCCGACGTAGCCCAAAGACTTGTTTGAACATAAAATCGATGACTCAAGTATTTAATAAACGAGAATCCAACTCCAATGTAATATCCCACTTTAAAAACTCTCCAACATTTGTGACGGCAATCCCCTGAAGAACTTTAACTCAGTCAAATGTAAATAAAAGCCGCTGAAGATATGATCTTTTAATCTAGGCGATTGGAAGGGAAGATAATTGAAGCGAGAAACACACATTCCAGGTGTCATTAAATAAGCTGAAATGTGATTGGGAAATATGTCATAAAATTACTTTAACTGAATACTGATCAATGTTGGGCTTCGGTTAATGTTAAAAGGATACGTGTCTCTCAATGTATGTTTGAAGAGCTAAAAGTAAATAGGTCTTATTCCATACACACATATTTTCCATGAAATGCGGCTTCGTTTATATTCTAAATGGGCGTTTTCCAAATCGCTGGATCGGACGCGGAACAACAGACCTTGGCCAGCGAGATCACCAGATTTAACCCATTTAGATTTCTTTGCATGGGGCTTTATCAAATCGCACGTCTATCAGACGAAGATTACGAGTCTTGAAAACTTACGTACACGTATACGAACTGCTGCAGATAACATAACCCCGCAAATGCTCCAGAATGTGTTTAGAAATGCTGCGGAACGATTTTAGCTGTGCAGGGATACTAATGAGCGTCACGTCGAATCCTACTCTTAATTATTTAATAAATGTTACCACTATCATTTTATGATTGAATTCCATATAATTTCCAAGTGCTTCACAAAAATAGATCCTGACTTTATGTACACCCTGTATATATATATATATATATATATATACACATATACATATATATATATACACACACACACATATATATATATACCCACACATGGTGTAATGGTATCGCGTCTGACCGGCAATCTGAAGATCCTGGGTTCGATTCCCAGGTGGTTACCTCATTTTTTCATTTGTTTCGTTCTCTCTCTCTCGTCTTGCGCGGAATATCTCCTATACAAGCGTCGTTCTTTACGTTATTTATACTGCGTGTTCTTTGCAGTTGAATGTATATAATGTTACGGCATGCGGGAGGTGCCCCCTTGGGGCATTGTTTTCTGCGAGTATGTAGAAGAATTACGGCATTTGGAAGAGTGAGGCCCATGGTGTAATGGTATCGCGTCTGACCGGCAATCTGAAGATCCTGGGTTCGATTCCCAGGTGGTTACCTCATTTTTTCATTTGTTTCGTTCTCTCTCTCTCGTCTTGCGCGGAATATCTCCTAGACAAGCGTCGTTCTTTACGTTATTTATACTGCGTGTTCTTTGCAGTTGAATGTATATAATGTTACGGCATGCGGGAGGTGCCCCCTTGGGGCATTGTTTTCTGCGAGTATGTAGAAGAATTACGGCATTTGGAAGAGTGAGGCCCATGGTGTAATGGTATCGCGTCTGACCGGCAATCTGAAGATCCTGGGTTCGATTCCCAGGTGGTTACCTAATTTTTTCATTTGTTTCGTTCTCTCTCTCTCGTCTTGCGCGGAATATCTCCTATACAAGCGTCGTTCTTTACGTTATTTATACTGCGTGTTCTTTGCAGTTGAATGTATATAATGTTACGGCATGCGGGAGGTGCCCCCTTGGGGCATTGGTTTCTGCGAGTATGTAGAAGAATTACGGCATTTGGAAGAGTGAGGCCCATGGTGTAATGGTATCGCGTCTGACGGCAATCTGAAGATCCTGGGTTCGATTCCCAGGTGGTTACCTCATTTTTTCATTTGTTTCGTTCTCTCTCTCTCGTCTTGCGCGGAATATCTCCTATACAAGCGTCGTTCTTTACGTTATTTATACTGCGTGTTCTTTGCAGTTGAATGTATATAATGTTACGGCATGCGGGAGGTGCCCCCTTGGGGCATTGGTTTCTGCGAATATGTAGAAGAATTACGGCATTTGGAAGAGTGAGGCCCATGGTGTAATGGTATCGCGTCTGACCGGCAATCTGAAGATCCTGGGTTCGATTCCCAGGTGGTTACCTCATTTTTTCATTTGTTTCGTTCTCTCTCTCGTCTTGCGCGGAATATCTCCTATACAAGCGTCGTTCTTTACGTTATTTATACTGCGTGTTCTTTGCAGTTGAATGTATATAATGTTACGGCATGCGGGAGGTGCCCCCTTGGGGCATTGGTTTCTGCGAATATGTAGAAGAATTACGGCATTTGGAAGAGTGAGGCCCATGGTGTAATGGTATCGCGTCTGACCGGCAATCTGAAGATCCTGGGTTCGATTCCCAGGTGGTTACCTCATTTTTTCATTTGTTTCGTTTCTCTCTCTCGTCTTGCGCGGAATATCTCCTATACAAGCGTCGTTCTTTACGTTATTTATACTGCGTGTTCTTTGCAGTTGAATGTATATAATGTTACGGCATGCGGGAGGTGCCCCCTTGGGGCATTGGTTTCTGCGAGTATGTAGAAGAAATACGGCATTTGGAAGAGTGAGGCTCATGGTGTAATGGTATCGCGTCTGACCGGCAATCTGAAGATCCTGGGTTCGATTCCCAGGTGGTTACCTCATTTTTTCATTTGTTTCGTTCTCTCTCTCTCGTCTTGCGCGGAATATCTCCTATACAAGCGTCGTTCTTTACGTTATTTATACTGCGTGTTCTTTGCAGTTGAATGTATATAATGTTACGGCATGAGGGAGGTGCCCCCTTGGGGCATTGGTTTCTGCGAGTATGTAGAAGAATTACGGCATTTGGAAGAGTGAGGCCCATGGTGTAATGGTATCGCGTCTGACCGGCAATCTGAAGATCCTGGGTTCGATTCCCAGGTGGTTACCTCATTTTTTCATTTGTTTCGTTCTCTCTCTCTCGTCTTGCGCGGAATATCTCCTATACAAGCGTCGTTCTTTACGTTATTTATACTGCGTGTTCTTTGCAGTT
>JAJOZX010003067.1:322500-528663 GCA_023014485.1 Bathynomus jamesi | reverse complement strand
GGAGTACAAGGAAAAGAAGTACCTCAAAAGGCCTTGCGGCCCATACTGAGGAGGTACCAATGGCAACGGGTGCCAGGGAAAATTTTGTACACACTCAAATAGTGTGCAAGATTTGGTCTAACCTTTTCTTGAACTGATCCACAAAGGAACTGTTCACAACTTCTGAAGGTAACCTGTTCCACGTGTCACAGATCTTATACGTAAAGTAATTCCCACACACACTAGTCCTAAACCGTTTCAAATCCAACTTCCAACCATTGTTGCGAGTTGGGTTATCATTTAAACTAAACATGCTTCTAAAATCGACATCGTTGAACCCGCGTAAGAGCTTGAAAACCTCGATCAGTTGACCGCGCAGCCTCCGAGTTTCAAGCGAAAACAAGTTCAGGGCGCGTAACCGTCGATTGTAGCCCATATGCCTAACGGAAGGGATTAACTTTGTGGCCCTCGCCTGCACTCGCTCCAGCCTCTCAATATCTTTCCTGAGGGTGGGCGACCAGAACTGCACAGCATATTCCAGGTGCGCCGAACAAGGGAATTGTACAGAGAGAGCACAATCTCCTTGTTCCGAAACTGAAATTGCCTCCTGATATAACCCAATAGTTTCTGGGCTTTCTTTTCCACCTCTACGCACTGTTTCGTAAACTTAAGGTCGCTACTAATTACCACACCCAAGTCCTTTTCTAAATCAGTCACCTCGATTACTACCCAACATCGAGTAGTCCGACTTGGGATTGGCGTAGCCAATGTGCATCACTTTGCATTTACCCAAGTTAAACGGCATTTGCCATTTTTCGGACCACTCTCCTATCCTACCTAGGTCCGCACGCAGTTCCTCGATCGCTTCGGGCGTCCCAACATTGGCCCCAAGCTTGGTGTCATCAGCGAATTTGGCGATCCGACTGACGATGCCACCGTCGATATCATTTATGTAAATGATAAACAACAGCGGCCCCAAAACGGAACCCTGAGGAACCCCACTAGTGACCGAGGCCCAACCCGAACTAGCCCCTTTAATTACAACCCTCTGCCGCCTATTCTTCAGCCAGTTTTCTACCCACCTACCTATTTCCCCACCGATACCCAGCGCGCGCACTTTCGCCATTAGCCGGCGGTGAGGTACCTTATCAAAGGCTTTCTGAAAGTCGAGATAAAGTATATCAATCGCCCTACTCATATCATACTCACCCAACATGACGTGGAAAAACTCGAGCAAGTTGGTGAGGCACGACCTATGCCGTCTAAACCCATGATGGGAGTCCACAAGCAGCTTGTAGGAATCCAAATGGTCAACGATCCTATCCGGTATTATCCCCTCTAATAATTTACCTACAACTGAAGTGAGACTAATGGGACGATAGTTCCCTGGACTTTCGTGATCCCCTTTCTTAAAGATAGGGGTCACGTTGGCTTCCCTCCAGTCACCAGGCACCTGGCCCGTTCCAACGATTTGTTGAAGACTGTAGCCAGGTGGGGAGCCACCTGGTCGCGCACTCCGCAACACTCTGGGGAGAAACTGGTCTGGCCCAGGAGCCTTAAACGCGCTCAGTTTGTCTATTCTATCGGCAACGACTGTCGCGTACATCTAACACTATCCAGGCCAGCACCTTCGTGCCTCACGCCTGGCTCGGGGATGACGCGGGTATCCTCCCTGGTGAAACCCCCGCAAAGTACTCATTAAGCACATTAGCGATGTCCGCGTCGGAGGTCCGCAGAACGCCGCTTCCGTCCTTTCTATATGCTTCTAATGGCTTTCTACTATTAACATAACTGAAGAACTCCTTAGGGTTCCCCTTGCAGAGGCTTGCCACCCGTAGTTCTTCGTTACGTTTCGCTAGCCTAACCTTCGCCTTCACTTCCCTACACAGGCGGACATACGCTTCAGTGTTCTCGTGGGAACGATTGGCCTTCGCCCTCCTATACGCTACTTTCCTATTTCGGATAGCCGAAGCGATGTCACGATTGAACCACTTAGGCTGCGTTGAAGCAGGGGTGAACCGGTTTTGAGGGTATGGCAGCAGACTGCAGCACCATAAACTCGTCCCGGAATGCACTCCACACTCCTCAACATCGCCGCCACCTCTAACCCCATCTCTCTACGCTATCCCTGAGGCTAACAAAGTTCGCCCGCCGGAGATCGAGCTTACTGCCTCTCGAGTTACTACGCTTCACCCGAGGGACGCACACACGGAACCTAATAAGACCGTGATCACTCCCGCCCAACGATTCGTCAACGGTGAGGCCAGTGACGAGGTTGTCTTCGGTCGTGAATACTAAGTCTAGAACGCTTTCGCCTCGTGTAGGCTCGTTGACCCACTGAGTGAGGAAGTTCTCATCAGCAAAGTCAACTAGCCTCCTCCCTTCAGCATCGGCAGTCCTGTTTTCCCACTTTATGCCGCGACAGTTGAAGTCTCCTAAAACTACACACACCCTATCCCCTAGCAGGCTACTGAGTTCGGTGTACAGGGCTGTATCGTCCTCGAGGAGGAGATGCGGAGGTCTGTACACCAAGATTAACCTATAGTTCGTCCCTCCCACGTTCAGATCGACGCCAAGCAGCTCCCGTTCCGACCGGAACTGGCAGTCAACCGGACTCAACGTGTCTCTGACGTATATTCGTACCCCACCCCACTCCCCACGGGTGCGGTCTTTGCGAAACATTCTATACCCGGGAATTTCGAACTCCCCAACGTAGTCCCTACGATCAGTATGAATCCAGGACTCGGTGATAGCAACGATATCCTGGTATTCTGATGCTAAGAGCGCCCGTAGCTCGCAAAACTTGTTCCTAATTGACCTAGCATTAAAAAGCATTGCACGGAGGGAGCCTTCCCTATTCTGACCGCCCCCTAGCACGACCCGTTTCCCGAACAGCCAGGGCTGTCGGGAGTTGAAGAGCCCCTCACTAACGAGGGGGCAACTTCCGCAGGAGACTGAGCCCCCTCCAACGTAGGAGGAGGGTCACCCACCTGTACTTCGACGCACCCTTCAGTCGAAGGTATGTCCGCCACCGGCTCATCCTCATCTCTCCCCGGACTCGACCTCACCATTCTGTATAGGTGCCGGTCGAGCAGCGCGCCTAGCACACCTTTACCCTTGTTATTGAGGTGGACACCATCCCTCTGGTAAAGGTCCCACCTACCCGAAAATGCATCGAAGAGAGAGAGAGAGAGAGAGAGAGAGAGAGAGAGAGAGAGAGAGAGAGAGAGAGAGAGAGAGAGAGAGAGACTCAAAGACCTTCCGGTCCACTCTGGGAGATTCCTGTTATTAAACAAGTTTATTTTTCTTTCAACTATTCTAGCAGTAGTAGAAAACTGGATAGAAAAGTATAAAGCTCCCTCCCCACTCTCCGCTCCTGCCCTGCGGAAAAAGGTTGAAGAAAATACCTTGACCATGGAAAAGTAGCAAAGAAAATTTGACAGGAAAGTGGATAATATATAAAAAAGCTTTATAATTAGCATGCCCACAGACACCATGCAGGCGAACTCCTGCAGAGTTACGTTACGTTTTAGTCTTAAACCATGAGAGTATTCAGTACTTTGTCTAGCCTATTTTTAAACACATTTACACTTTGGCTGGAAACAACCTCTGAAGGAAATTCGTTCCAGATATTAACTATTTTATAGGAAAAGAAATTCCCGCAGACAGAGGTCCTAAATGTCTTTAGTTCCAGTTTAAATCCATTTTTTCTTGTCGGATTGGCATCAAGTGAGAATACGTTTCTGTAATCTACCCTGTCTATTCCATTTAGCATCTTGAAGACTTGAATAAGCTGACAGCGCAACCTCCTCGTCTCTAAGGTAAACAGATTTAGACGCTCCAATCTCCGATGGTAGTTTTGCATTCTCATTGAAGGGATCAATTGTATAGCCCTTGCTTGTACCCTTTCTAACCTTTCTATATCCTTCCTGAGGGATGGAAACCAAAACTGCGCACAGTATTCTAGTTAAGGTCTGACTAGTGAATTATAGAGAGACATTACAGTCTACTTGTTCCGAAACTGGAAATGTCTTTTAATATAACCTAATATTTTTAAAGGCATCTTTTCGACTTCTGCACAGTGCTTCGACGGTTTCAGATCATTGCTGATATAGACTCCTAAGTCTTTCTCTAGATCGGTCTCAGTCAAGTTCCTTCCCAAGAGAGAGTAATCGGTCTTTGGGTTTTTATAACTTATGTGCATTACCTTACATTTGTCCAAGTTGAATGGCATCTGCCAAGTAGCAGACCATTCGCCCAACCTGTCAAGATCATTCTAAAACATTCTTACGCCCTCCTCAATACCTACACTACTTCCTAATTTCGTATCGTCTGCAAATTTGGAGATTGTACTTAGAAGCCCGACGTCTATATCATTAATATAGATGATAAAAAAGTAAAGGACCCAGAACGGAACTCTGTGGGACACCATTAGTGACGGGCGCCCACTCCGAAGCCACTCCATTTATTATCACTCTCTGCTTTCTATCTTTTAACCAATCCTCAATCCAGTTGGAAACGAACCCGGTGATTCCTAGTCCTCTGATTTTAGCCATCAATCTCGCATGAGGGACTTTGTCAAAGGCTTTTTGAAAGTCGAGATACACTATATCTATCGCCCTACTTGCATCGTATAGCGTATGCATATTATGGAAAAACTCTAACAGGTTTGTCAGACAGGATCTATGTAGCCTAAATCCATGTTGAGAACAAAAAATTAGATTGTTAGATTCAGGGTGATACACAATACGTTTTGTAATGATGGATTCCAACAGTTTGCTGACAATTGATGTTAAACTGATTGGGCGGTAATTACAAGGATTTTCCCTATCACCCTTTTCAAAGATTGGTATTAAATTTGCTAACTTCCACTCGGTTGGAACTTTCCCTAATTCGACTGATTGTTTGAATATGGTGACTAAGTCGTCAACAACATTGTGGCTAACCTCTTTTAATACCTTTGGAAGAAATAAGTCGGGGCCAGGTGATTTGTATTTATTCATCTTATCAATTAATTGCTGTACCTCATTTCTCGTAAAACTTATGGTCTCTCCGGGATGGCCACCGTCATATGTAATCCAAGGACTTGGCACTTCAATTGTGTCTTCCTCCGTGAAGACTGTAACGAAGAACTCGTTTAACGTATTAGCTATATCTTCTTCACCGAATTTCAGTACGCCATTTCTCATTTCTATCTTTTAGGAGACCTACAGAATTTTTAATTGGCTTTCTGCTATTAACATGGGCAAAAAATTCTTTAGTGTTAACTTTACAGAGTGAGTCAACTCTAGCTTCTTCTTCACGTTTGGCTGATCTAATTAAGGACTTAACCCTTCTACGTAGGTTTATATAGTTTTCTGAATTAGTCTGGTTGAAATGTGACTTTAGTAGTTTGTAGGTTCTATTTCTTCCCGTAACAGCACTGCTAATTTCGTTGTTAAACCATTTGGGCGACTTTGTTGACAAGGAAACTATTTTAGTAGGTAAAAAGTGTTCTGTAATATTCTAAATTGATCCCTATACGAGCTCCAGGTGACAGTGACATCCTCACTTATTAGAACTTCAAGTGTGTCTAAACTACTTCGGAAGGTTTCAAAATTTGCTCTCGAGAAATCCAGTCTTTCACGAGTCTTTTCGCGTTTATTAACTGGAACCCTGTTGTCAAATCTAATCAAATTATGATCGCTGTTACTCAAATTTTCACCAATAGTCAGGTTAGAGACTAGGTCATCTTCGTTCGTGAAATGAGGTCTAGTTTATTATTACCCCTTGTAGGACCGTCAACCCATTGACTTAAGTTATCATCGGCAAATTCCAAGAGTCTTGAGCCCTCAGCATCAGCTGTTTTATTTTCCCAATTTATATTATCACAGTTAAAATCACCAAAAACCGCACTGATCTTATTATTCACTATTCTGCTTAATTGGTTATACAAGTTTATATCCTTATCAACGGGGTAGTGAGGTGGCCTATATACTAGAAGTAGATGCACTACTTTATTATTTAGGTTTAGATCAATTCCCAACATTTCATGAGCAGATACGATATTACTGTTTACCGGGTGCAGGAAGTCACGAGCATACAAAAGTACACCGCCGCCTTCCCTTCCGTTCCTATCTTTGTGAAACATTTTGTAACTTACCATTTCAAATTCTCCTACAAAATCCCTTGATTCAGAATGAATCCAGGATTCCGTTATTTTTATGATATCAAAGTTCTCAGTTTTGACTAGCGCTATAAATTACATTAGTTTGTTTCTAATTGACCTAGCATTGAAGAGCACAGTTCTGAGAGATTTTAAGTTATTATTTCTCCTAACTGGCCTGTCGTTTCCTGAAGCAGTTGAATTAACTACTTGGGGAGGAGGACTAACTACTTGGGGAGGAGGACTAACTGCTGTGGGAGGAGGACTAACTGCTGTGGGAGGAGGACTAACTGCTGTGGGAGGAGGACTAACTGCTGTGGGAGGAGGACTAACTGCTGTGGGAGGAGGACTAACTGCTGTGGGAGGAGGACTAACTGCTGTGGGAGGAGGACTAACTGCTGTGGGAGGAGGACTAACTGCTGTGGGAGGAGGACTAACTGCTGTGGGAGGACTAACTGCTGTGGGAGGAGGACTAACTGCTGTGGGAGGAGGACTAACTGCTGTGGGAGGAGGACTAACTGCTGTGGGAGGAGGACTAACTGCTGTGGGAGGAGGATCAGTAAATCACCAAACTTCTTTTTTCCCTTCTGATTAAAGTGTATTCCGTCCGAGCCAAAGTATTCCTCATTTCCGAAGAATGTAGGCCAAAAATCAACAAATTTCAGGCCTTTTTCCTCACACATGCGTTTAACTCTTATTTATGCTAATGGCTTTACTTAAAGTAGTCACTAGCACGCATTCGTGGGAGAATCCCTACAACCATACCCATATCTGTCTTATCCCTAACCTTGTCAGTTAGGATCTTAAACTCTTTTACAATGGACTCTGTCTGCCCTCCTGTCCCTCCCTGAAAAACGTCATTGCCACCAACATGTACAATGATGGGCCAACTC
The DNA here is from genome assembly GCA_023014485.1 of Bathynomus jamesi. Lineage (NCBI taxonomy): Eukaryota > Metazoa > Arthropoda > Malacostraca > Isopoda > Cirolanidae > Bathynomus > Bathynomus jamesi. Next base: position 521,646 of record JAJOZX010003067.1, on the reverse strand, counting down.
TTATTCTTGTTATTAATTTTGACTAATTCACTATTAATTATCTGACTCGAGGCACCTGGAAAACATCGGAGTTTTCTCTTGGTCACGCGTTTTGCTCCGAAAAAGTCCTCTTGATTCTTTACCAGAGAATCTCCAATTAAAAAGGATTCCTCCTCTTCGTCGGCAAGTAAGTGAAACTTATTTTTTACGGTAATGGGTTCCGAATCTTTATGTTTTGGTTTTGAGTCTTTTATTTATTACCAATTGGAATTTTCGTTCCTCCGTCCTACTTTCCGGAATATTCACCGTATTTTCAAAGCGAGCCACGCTTTGTCCTAAATGTTTGACCTTACAGTTTATATCTGCTAGTGCGTTTTCAGTCTGATCTTGTCCACTGGGTTGGATTTCCAGTGCTACGACCCGAGCTTCAAGCTTTTTTACTAATTCCTTTAGCTCTTTAACTTCCTTTTCGTGGTTTTCTCCAAGTTTACAAAACAAACATATACTCGGGGATGTGATGTCGCTATTATTACCTTCGGGGAAGTCGACGCACCAATGATTAACTTTACATTTAAAGCATTCCGCTTTCAATTTAGCTGGCCCTGTCATATTTTCTCTCTTTTTTTTACGATACGTTACTTTAAATAATACAATATGTTACTTTAATTAATTTAACGGATGGTGAGGGGAGAAATGGTGAGTGCGGAAATAACCACGTGTTACAGACCGGAAACGGAGTTGAATACAGAATTGAATGGAACCTGTGGGCTGCCGCTAGTAACAATGCAGACTGATATTATTTTAAATAATACAATGATATTTTAATTAATATACTGGTTAGTGAGGGAGAAATGGTGAATGCAGAAATGCAGAAATACAGAAATAAATAAATACGCGCAAACGAGTGGCACGTGCTACAGACCGGAAACGGAATTGAATACGGAACTGAATGGGATCTGTTGGCAGCCGTTTAAAACAATGCAGAATGATGTTACTTTAAATAATATAATATGTTATTTTAATTAATATAATGGATCATGGAGGGGAGAAGTGGTGAATACGGGAAATGGACCTGCGAGCGCACATGTTACAGATCGGAATGTTTCGAATATACAAATTTTACTATTTAACTCGTCTGAAAAATTGAATCTGTAGCGACCGTCTAAAATAATGTAAAATTATTTCACGTTAACTTTACCAGAGAAATTCAGCTGAAAAATAGAATTTAAACAATACAGAATTATGTTCGTTAATTGCAATTAAGAAACCAGAAAATGGAATAAATTAAGTCTAATTAATAAGCAACACTGTAGTGCTTGGCCTAGCATCGGTAATAAAGGAAATAAATATAAATATACTTATCTAACAAATTTTGTTACATCAAACTTAGTCACAACACTTTCATACAACTATCGAAAAAAAATACTGGAGAGACCACACAGTACATCTGCCTCCGACGAAGTCTAATATGAGAGAGAGAGAGAGAGAGAGAGAGAGAGAGAGAGAGAGAGAGAGAGTTACAAGGAAAAGAAGTACCTCAAAAGGCCTTGCGGCCCATACCGAGGAGGTACCAATGGCAACGGGTGCCACGGAAAATTTTCTACACACTCAAATAGTGTGCAAAATTTGGTCTAACCTTTTCTTGAACTGATCCACAGAGGAACTGTTCACAACTTCCGAAGGTAACCTGTTCCATGTGTCACAGATCTTATACGTAAAGTAATTCCCACACACACTAGTCCTAAACCGTTTCAAATCCAACTTCCAACCATTGTTGCGAGTTGGGTTATCATTTAAACTAAACATACTTCTAAAATCGACATCGTTCAACCCGCGTAAGAGCTTGAAAACCTCGATCAGTTGACCGCGCAGCCTCCGAGTTTCAAGCGAAAACAAGTTCAGGGCGCGTAACCGTCGATTGTAGCCCATATGCCTAACGGAAGGGATTAACTTTGTGGCCCTCGCCTGCACTCGCTCCAGCCTCTCAATATCTTTCCTGAGGGTGGGCGACCAGAACTGAACAGCATACTCCAGGTTCGGCCGAACACGGGAATTGTACAGTGAGAGCACAATCTCCTTGTTCCGAAACTGAAATTGCCTCCTGATATAACCCAATAGTTTCTGGGCTTTCTTTTCCACCTCTACACACTGTTTCGTAAACTTAAGGTCGCTCCTAATTAGCACACCCAAGTCCTTTTCTAAGAGAGAGAGAGAGAGAGAGAGAGAGAGAGAGAGTTACAAGGAGTTACAATGAAAAGAATACCTTAAAAGTCCTTGCGGCCTATATCGAGGAGGTACCGATGGCAACGGGTGCCAGGGAAGAAATTCCTACACCCTCAAATAGTGTGAAGAGATTCGGTCTAACCTTTTCTTGAACTGATCCACAAAGGAACTGTTCACAACTTCTGAAGGTAGCCTGTTGTTCCACGTGTCACAGATCTTATAGGTAAAGTAATTCCCACACACACTAGTGCCAAACCGTTTCAAATCCAACTTCCAACCATTCTTTTGAGTTATTTAAACTAAAAATGCTTCTAAAATGAACATCGTTGAACCCGTGTAAGAGCTTGAAAACCCCGATGAGTTGACCGCGCAGCCTCCGAATCTCTAGCGAAAACAAATTCGGGGCGCGTAAGCGTCGATTGTAGCCCCATATGCATAACGGAACGGATTAACTTTGTGACCCTCGCTTGCACTAGCTCTAGCCTGTCAATATCTTTCCTGAGGGTGGGCGAACAGAACTGCATAGCGTACTCCAGGTGTGGCCGAACCAGGGAATTGTACAGAGAGAGCACAATCTCCTTGTTACGAAATCGAAATTACTTCCTGATATAAACCAACACCTTCTGGGTTCTCTTTTCCACCTGTACGCACTATTTGGTAAACTTAAGGTCGCTGCAAATTAGCACACCCAAGTCCTTTTCCAAATCAGTGGCCTCGATATTACTCCCCAACATCGAGTAGTCAGACTTGGGATTGGCGTAGCCAATGTGCATCACCTTGCATTTACCCAAGTTAAACGGCATTTGCCATTTTTCGGACCACTCTCCTATCCTACGTAGGTCCGCACGCAGTTGCTCGATCGCTTCGGGCGTCCCAACATTGGCCCCAAGTTTCGTGTCATCAGCGAATTTGGCGATCAGACTGACGATGCCACCGTCGATATCATTTATGCAAATGATGAACAACAGTGGCCCTAAAACGGAACCCTGAGGAACCCCGCTAGTGACTGAGGCCCAACCTGAACTAGCCCCTTTAATTACCACCCTCTGCCGCCTATTCTTCAGCCAGTTTCCAATCCAGCTACCTACTTCACCACCGATACCCAGCGCGCGCACTTTGGCCATTAGCCGGCGGTAAGGTACCTTATCAAAGGCTTTCTCAAAGTCGAGATAAAGTATATCAATCGCCCTACTCTTATCGTACTCACTCCACATGACTTGGAAAAACTCGAGCAAGTTGGTGAGACACAACTTATGCCGCCTAAACCCATGTTGGGAGTCCCCAAGCAGCTTGTAGGAATCCAAATGGTCAACGATCCTATCCACTATTATCCCCTCTAATAATAATTTACCTACAACCGAAGTGAGAGTAATGGGACTTTAGTTCCCTGAACTTTCGTGATACCCTTTCTTAAAGACAGGGGTCACGTTGGCTTCCCTCCAGTCACCAGGAACCTGGCCCGTCTCCAACGATTTGTTGAAGACTGTAGCCAGGTGGGGAACCACCTGGTCGCGAACTTCCCGCAAGACTCTGGAGTTACAAGGAGTTAAAAGGACAAGAGGAAGCCTCAAAGACCTTCCGGTCCACTCTGGGAGGTTCTTGTTATTAAACAAGTTTATTTTTCTTTCAACTATCCTAGCAGTAGTAGAAGTGGATAGAAAAGTAGAGGGCTCTCTCCCCACCCTCCGCCCCCTCCCTGCCAGAGGCAGGTATGGAAAAAGATTGAAGAAAATACCTTGACCCCTGGAAAAGTAGCCAAGGAAATTTTACAGGAAAGTGGAGAATATATAAATAGCTCTATATTTAGCATGCTCACAGAGACCGTGCAAGCGAACTCCTGCTGAGTTATGTTATGTTTTAGTCTTAAACTATGAGAGAATTCAGTACTTTGTCTAACCTATTTTTAAACACATTTACACTTTGACTGGAAACAACCTCTGAGGGAAGTTGGTTCCAGATATTAACTATTTTATAGGAAAAGAAATTCCCGCAGACAGAGGTCCTAAATGTCTTTAGTTCCAGTTTAAACCCATTATTTCTTGTCGGATTGACATTAAGTGAGAATATGTTTCTGTAATTTACCCTGTCTATTCCATTAAGCATTTTGAAGACTTGAATAAACTGACCCCGCAACCTCCCCGTCTCTAAGGTAAACAGATTTAGGCGCTCCAATCTCCGTTGGTAGCTTTGCATTCTCATTTAAGGGATCAATTTTGTAGCACTTGCTTGTACTCTTTCTGACCTTTCTATGTCCTTCCTGAGGGATGGAGACCAAAACTGCGCACAGTATTCCAGTTAAGGTCTGACTAGTGAATTATAAAGAGACATTACAGTCTCCTTGTTCCGAAACTGGAAATGTCTTTTAATATAACCTAATATTTTTAAGGCCCTCTTGTCGACTTCTGCACAGTGCTTCGACGGTTTCAGATCGTTGCTGATATAGACTCCTAAGTCTTTCTCTAGATCGGTCTCAGTTAAGTTCCTTCCCAAGAGAGAGTAATCGGTCTTCGGGTTTTTGTAACCTATGTGCATTACCTTACATTTGTCCAAGTTGAATGGCATCTGCCAAGTAGCAGACCATTCGCCCAACCTGTCAAGGTCATTCTGAAGCGTTCTTACGCCCTCCTCAGTACCTACACTACTTCCTAATTTCCTATCGTCTGCAAATTTGGAGCTTCTACTTAGAAGCCCAACGTCTATATCGTTAATATAGATGATAAAAAGTAAAGGACCCAGAACGGAACCCTGTGGGACACCAGTGGTGACGGGCGCCCACTCCGAAGCCACTCGATTTATTACCACTCTCTGGAGAGAGAGAGAGAGAGAGAGAGAGAGAGAGAGAGAGAGGAGAGAGAGAGAGAGAGAGAGAGAGAGATTATACAGTATGAGACCAGTTATACCATTCTTTACACTGATGAATCTCTCTTTCTCTCTCTTTTATATTTTAAATAAAAACTATTTCCAGTTTTCTTTTGAAAGGAAATCGAATCAACAATTTCAACAATTTCTATTTCATCTTAAAACCTCATTATATACCTTGGTTGACCTTGGTTTGGCTTCCTCCCGAATTGTTCATTCTGGCGAAGGTCAAGCTTGTTGCTCCACCTTCGACCTACAGCTTAATGTGGAATCTGAACCACGACCCACCACGGGTGGTCAGAAATTACAAAGTCCTTTCCCGGACTCAATCTCACGACCTCCCGAATAGCAGCCCATGCCACCCAGGGTACCCACTGATTTACCAACCTATATTTTCCGGAAGGATGAACAGCTGGGTAAGCTATGCACCTGCTTTCGCCGGGAATCGAACCAGGGGCCGGTGGATTCGTAGTCAGCGATGCTAACCACACCACCACCTATGCGCGACACCGTCTTTTGAGCAATTTTGAATTGCCGAAGGGAGTGGGGTCACTCTCCGAAGCTCTCGAGGGGTACACAGCTGAATAAAAGGTTAGGAACCCCTGCTACAGACCAACTAACCGATTTCATTACGAATGTAAAAAATAAATTATCTTTTAAATAGTACTTTACGTACATGAAAATGTCAGACAAAATTCACTGGTTGAATTAAAAAGTTCTGCTCCAAAAATCATGGTGTATATACAGTACAGTGTGTGTGTTTGTGTGTGTGTGTGTGTGTGTGTGTGTGTGTGTGTGGGTGTGTGTGTGTGTGTGTGATGAATAAAACCACGAAGGAAAGGAAACACAGAATGGTGCTCAAGCGCTTTCGTCTAATGACATCCTCAGGAACACTGAAGTACATAAAGAATTACAGGCTATATATAGGTTACAGAAAAAAAATATATATATAATATATATATATATATATACAATAAACGGAGAAACAAACTTAAAGGATTGTGGGAGGGGCACACAGATTTATAAGGAAAAACTATCGATTTTTAGCACAAGATTAAATGAATTGTTTCCAACCAATGTTATAGATAAAAAAATATACAAATTTATACTGGAAATCTGCCCGGGCTTTAGCACTCTGCTCTTTTTGTATATAAAAATTGAAAATTTTCGATTTTTAGCACAAGATTAAATGAATTGTTTCCAACCAATCTTATAGATAAAAAAAATATATATATATACAAATTTATACTGGAAATCTGCCCGAGTTTTAGCACTCTACCCTTTTTTTGTATATAAAAATTGAAAAATAAAAGTTATTAGGGTGGCATACAAGTTTACCAAAGATTTAGCGTTCTACCTTTCTTATCTAAATCTGCTCTGAAGGAATTCAAAACAACAGGATCGAGTTGAAAAAGACCTTTGCTTATGTTGAAGTTATTTGTAAGTTGGATAATGGCAGACTCAAGAATATTTCTATTAACAATGTTGCTAGAGTGAAATAAAACAAGCATTATTCCAATCAATACAGTGGGATAATTGACAAATGGACAAAAAGGGCACTGGACAACTGTCCTGTTCTAACGGAATATTGATGCTGTTTTATACGTGTGTGCAAATCCTTTCCCGTCTGACCTATGTAAAAGGAATCACATTGTTTACAACCAATTTTATAGATAATGCCTAAATTATTGGTAGGGCTATTTTTTACTGATATTTTTCACATAGGTCAGACGGGAAAGGATTTGCACACACGTAAAAAACAGCATCAATATTCCGTTAGAACAGGACAGTTGTCCAGTGCCCTTTTTGTCCATTTGTCAGAGTTATCCCACTGTATTGATTGGAATAATGCTTGTTTTATTTCACTCTAGCAACATTGTTAATAGAAATATTCTTGAGTCTGCCATTATCCAACTTACAAATAACTTCAACATAAGCAAAGGTCTTTTTCAACTCGATCCTGTTGTTTTGAATTCCTTCAGAACAGATTTAGATAAGAAAGGTAGAACGCTAAATCTTTGGTAAACTTGTATGCCACCCTAATAACTTTTATTTTTCAATTTTTATATACAAAAAAAGGGTAGAGTGCTAAAACCCGGGCAGATTTCCAGTATAAATTTGTATATATTTTTTTTTTTATCTATAACATTGGTTGGAAACAATTCATTTAATATTGTGCTAAAAATCGATAGTTTTTCCTTATAAATCTGTGTGCCTCTCCCACAATCCTTTAAGTTTGTTTCTCCGTTTATTGTATATATATATATTTTTTTTCTGTAACCTATATATAGGCTGTAATTCTTTATGTACTTCAGTGTTCCTGAGGATGTCATTAGACGAAAGCGCTTGAGCACCATTCTGTGTTTCCTTTCCTTCGTGGTTTTATTCATCATAATTATTTTTCACGTGTTACTTTCGTGAAATAATTTTCATATACAGGGCGTCCCAAAAAAATGTATACACACTTTAACAGCTGATAGCTCAATTGATGTTTCTTTCTTTCCAAGTTAAACCCATTAGAATTAATAATGGCAGTCAGACTAAGCTTTGAACAAAGGAAATTCATTCTAAAATGCTACTGGAAGTGTGAAAACGCAGTTGAAGTGCAAAGACAGTTTAGGAGGGAGTTTCAAACAGATCCACCAACGCGACTTACCATCACTCGAATTAGAGATAAGTTTGAAGCCGATGGAACTGTTCAGAATGTCCACAAGAAGCGTTCCGGAAGACCACGGACATCGACAAGCCCCACAAAGCAAGAAAGAGTACTGGAAACCAGGGTTGGCACTAGTGGGCCCAGCCCGAAAAAACCCACCCGGGGTTTTTCAAAAAAGCCCACTTGAAAAAACCCACTATTTTACCCACTTGTGGGTTTTTTCATGAAACTTAAGAAGTGCATATGCAATTATTTTTAAAAATTGTCATATAGGCGCCTATAATGATTTTACATGCAAAGCAAGCAAACATGAGTCAACAAATAGACCTACAGGTATAACTCTTTGGGTGAGGTAGCAAGTTATAGAGTGTAGACATCAGCCAATCAGGGTGGTATGGTACTCCAGGATTGTGGTGGGTGGAAGTCAGTCAGCGACCCATGGTTCAGAATCCATGTTAAGCTGTCGGTCCCCTCCTCTATCATGTAACTCTATATATAGCATGTTGCGAAGGAGGTTAAACAATCCTAATAAGTTTTAAGTGTCCAAGCATCTCAGCATCCCCAACTTTTGCTTTTCATAGGGAGGGGAGTTTCATGGGCATCAGACTTTTCTTCTCCCTCCCATGTAATGTAAAAGTCAAAGTTCAAAAGTTTACTAGATAAATCCATACAAAAATAAATAAATGTTTTCCAAAATTTCCAGCATGAAATATATACTGGTATATACATAGAAAAATATTGACTTATTATATGTGGTTATATTGAACATTGTAATTGTGTACAGTAAGTTGAACAAATGAAACTATATATTGTTTGAAATTTGAATATACATCTACTGAATGACTAACTATTCTTCATCACTTTTCCAATCAGATGGGTCAGTCATCCTCAATTGCCTGTTAATTTTTACAAGGTTTACAGTTTTTTCAAGGCCTAATCTATTGTGTAATTTGGTCCAGACAAGGTCAAATGTGGAGAACACTCTTTCAATCGAGGCTGAACTTGGTGGGCAGCTTAGTAATTTGTGGATAAATCAACTTCTTCATGGATTGTATTTAAAAGTGGACCAGACAAATTTCGACGGGAAGGTGGAGTGTAGCCTGGTCTTAGAGTCTCTATCATTTCAATAAAATACTTAGACTCTGCACATAGAAATGGAATATTATTTGCATAAAAGAATTTGGCTATTTTGTTATCAATGACATTTTTCTGCAAAGTTGTTGTTGTCATGCCAAAATCGCTTACTTTCTTTTGAATTTTTCTTTTTTTCATCTGTAATTGTGTCAGTGGTGGTGAGGATGAGTCTGGATCATCTGAGAGGTCTATGTCATGGCAGTATGAAGATGATGTACTGGCAGTATTGTCAGTCTTGTTTCTTGATTCCATGTGTTTCAAACATTTCATTAAATGCATTTTTATTCGCTCTATTTTATTACTTATTTCATTACTGCAATGTTTGCATCTAACTTTACTAGTCCCATCAATAATATTGACTTCACTCCATTCATGCCCTGATTTTCTTCCTGATCCAAAGGTCTTTGGCATTATTTAATGCAGTTATAACTTCAAACAGACTAATTCTGTAGGCTAGCAGTAAAGATAAATATGCTGTTGCCAGTTTGCTTTATTTAACTGTGAAATAAGAGAAAAAATATTCAGTAATATGAATTAAATAGATATAACTAGCTGAATTAAGTTCCCTTTGGGAGCTGTAATTCATCTACTTCGAGCAGAAAACACAGGGGCCTGTCTTCCATAGGAAGTATAGCCTAACAAATAGGATAATTTACCACACCAAATTTAGTTCAAATTGGTCCATGTTTTCCAGATTTTGTTGTGAAGCTCAATCTGAGAAAATAATAACTTTTTATGCTTAATTGCCCGGAAGGCAACCTTTTTGCTAAAAACAAGACAAATGTTATATTAATAGTGTACGGTACAGTACAGTATTATTATAAAAATAAGAATAGGTAGGTCTAATATGAACTACCATATATGATATTAAAGCCAGCAGATGACAAAAAAATGGACATGAAAAAACCCAATTTTCCCCGGGTTTTTTCGGGTTTTAGGTAAAAAACCCGAAAAAACCCACCTGGGGTGGGCCTTTTCAAAAAAAGTGGGTTTTCTGCCAACCCTGCTGGAAACGTATCACCAAAGTCCAAGAAAATCTGTGCGGCAAGCGAGTCGTGAGGTAGGAATTTCAGAATCGTCTGTCCAACGCATTTTGAAGCGCTGTCAATGGAAAAGTTACATTCCAAGATTAGTCCATGCTCTATTAATGAAGATGATCCGGACCGAAGAGTGGAGTATTGCGAGTGGTACTTGGCACGATGTGGATGTGGATTGGACGAAGGGGTTTCGTAGAATACCCTCCGCGTTCACCAGACCTCACACCACTAGACTTTTTTTTATGGGGATACTTAAAAGACAAAGTCTACGCTATAAAACCTGCAACAGTCGCTGAATTGAGAGCAGCCATTGAACGAGAATGCACACAAATACCAAACGAAATGTTTCGTGATGTTTGCGATTCCATTGCTTCGCGTTATCAGCAGTGCCTGGACCAGAACGGACGTCAGTTTGAAAACAGGCGTTGACAAAACAATTAAATAATGTCTGTAGATTCTATTACATTTTGAAAATGAAATGTATTTTAATAAACACTGCCTTTATAAGTATTTAAAGTGTGTATACATTTTTTTGGGACGCCCTGTATATATATGCGCCTCGGCGGTGTAGTGGTTAGCATCGCTGACTACGAATCCACCAGCCTGGGTTCGATGTCGGTGACAGCAGTCGACGCGCAGCAAACCCAGCTGTTCATCCTTCCATACAATAAAACCTGGTTGGTAGATAAATGGGTACCCTGGGTAGCCTAGTGGTTAAGACGCTTGGCTACTCATCGGGAGTTCATGAGATCTGGTCCCGACTTCACGTTAAGCTATAGGTCCAAGGTAGAGCAACAAGCTTGACCTTCGTCAGAATGAACAATTCGGGCGGAAGCAAAACCAAGGTCAACCAAGATTTTATAAGTATACAGGGTGTTATCAATTATGTTTCATAAATTAGTATACACATTCAGGGCGTCAAAGTGAACAAAGAAGTTCCTTTGAACATAAATCCACGATCGCTTCGTTTCCGAGATACATTGCTTTTTTGCCGAGGATGATCCAATTAAAATGAAAGTTATTAGAGTTTACGAAAATAATATTGCTGTTAGAACCCATCGCTTGGCCACCCAGGCCTCCGGACCCAAATGAATTGACTTTTTCTTGAAGTTATTTAAAAAATCTTGCTTATGCAATAGAAGTTAATCACATAGATGAATTGTGGCAACGTGTTCAAGTTTGTTCAGAAACAATACGCAACCATGTAGGTTTTTTCAAACCTATACGGCAAAATTTTCAACGACGCGTTAAGCATGTACTCTGATGCAGGGAAACCATTTTCAACACTTGCTGTAAATAAACTTTGATAAACTTTAATGATTTTTATTTTAATTGGATCGTCCTCGGCGAAAAAGCAATGTATCTCGGAAACGAAGCGATTGCGGATTTATGTTGATAGGAGCTTTTTTTGTTCACTTTGACATCCTGAATATGTATACTAATTTATGAAACATAATTTGATAACACCTGTGTGTGTGTGTGTGTGTGTGTGTGTGTGTGTGTGTGTGCGCGCGCGCGCGCGCAGGGGTTGGACAGAATAATGGAAACGCTCGCATTTTCGGTGCTGTATTTTTTGATATCATTAATGGCATTCTGTACCTTATTAAATTAATATGTAACGGCATATAATATTGAGAACATCATCATCTATTTTAATATATTCATATTGGTTTTTCATGTTCTTTTAAAATAAATAAAAATATAGCGCTTGGAAAAGATGTTACTGCCTGTGAAAGAGGCATGATATTAAGAACCCCTTTGGTTGGTGTTTCAGTAATAAAAGTCACATAATTGCTCCTGTGTCTCGAGAATATACCGGGTGTCCCTTTGGTTGGTGTTTCAGTAATAAAAGTCACATAATTGCTCCTGTGTCTCGAGGATATACCGGGTGTCCCATTCGAAATGAAACAACTCTGAAAGTCTGTAATTTTTAAAGTATTAATGTGAGAATGTTGAAACTTTGTCAGTTACTACACCATATGCATAAGTTTTTGTCATAATGTTTTATGTTTGTTTCAGATTGAATTATGTTTACCCCACAAGAAAAAGCGAAATGTGTGTTATGGATGGCTGAGTTGAAGTCCCCTACTCTGGTGCAACGGCGATTCCGTACAACCTTTCGCAAGGAACCACCCACCAGAAGAGACCTATAAGCATGGACCAAGAAATTTGAGGAGACTGGCAGTGTTCTAAAGGAACACTCTGGAGGGCGAACAAGACCGGAAGATGATGATGAATGAATACGCGGCCTTTGGTAGTAGCCCGAGAAAGTCCATCCGTCGTGCCAGTGTCGAACTGCGGATTCCTCGTTCAAATGAAAGAGCGGATCACAGAAGCGGTGGACTCTGTAACCCCTGAAATGCTAGGCAACGTGTGGAGGGAAAGTGAGTACCGTTGCGACCTGGTCCGTGCTACAAATGGTGCACATACTGAATGCATACAATAAAGAACTCGAATGTATCTAAATGTTATAATTGACATATATCATATGAAGCTTTATGACATTGACTATTTACTGTGTGAATATTACATTGTTTGCATCATTCAATAAAAAATTATAAGGTTTCAAAGTTGTTCATTTTGAATGGGACACCCGGTGTGTGTGTGTGTGTGTGTGTGTGTGTGTGTGTGTGTGTGTGTGTGTGTGTGTGTGTGTGTGTGTGTGTTACAGTCAAAGTGTGTAACCAGCCATTTCGCGTAATGGCTGAAACTTTTAGTCATTTCGCCAAATGGTTGTTTCATTTGGTCATTTCGCGAAATGACTAAAATCTTCAGCGATTTCGTGAAATGGCTGAAATTCCACCTTGATCATTTCGTACAAGATCATTTGCCCAGTTAGGTCAACTGTATGCCCTTGACAATTGGTTAGGTTAAGTTGTTATTTTCGTTAGTTTTAACGAAAACAACACGACTTCACCTAATCAACTGTCAAGGGCATACAGTTGACCTAACCGGGCCTTCAATGGCGGACATCGAAATAACATTGAAGGCCCGGTTAGTATTTCAAAACCTCTATATTGAAAATTCAAATGTGTTCAAATGTGTATTTGAAGTGTGTTTCTCACTTATTTGAACAGACCTGTGGATGTATGTATGTATGTTTTAGCAGATTTAGTTAGTTAAATAAAGGTTGCCAATTTTATTGTGATGTTTGTTATTTCTATGAATTCATGACAAAAGTCATTTTAGCCATTTCACGAAATGACCAAGGTGGAATTTCAGCCATTTCGCGTAATGGCTGAAGATTTTAGTAATTTCGCGAAATGACCAAGTGAAACAGCCATTTCGCGAAATGACTAAAAGTTTCAGCCATTACGCGAAATGGCTGGTTACACACTTTGACCGTAACATATATAATGTAACCTAATCATATATATATATATATTGTTGCAAAATATGTTTCATTCGAGACTTGAGTTACAATTCCAATTTCAATTCAGGCATCTCTATTTTATGTATAATCAATCTTCACCGCGAATACAAATGCAAATGAGATATCTGCCCCATACCGACGGCAGAGCTGGAAGGAAGGGCAGAAGACTGCTGGAAATGACCTTTGAGAGGATAAACTGGTCAAAGAGACAATAAAATTGAAGTTTCCTCATCTCTCGACGACGAAGGGGAGATTATTAAAGCGAGCCAAAAGTCGATCGGATCGGTGGCAGCGCCCCAAACAGCCTCTCTTTCTATTCTACTGTAGTTCTTATTTAAAATGAAACCGGTTATGCATTTTCTTCGAAGAGAGAGAGAATTTAACGATTTTTTAGCTTGGAAGCAAATCAAAAGCCATATTCGTGTCGACCGAGACAGATCACTTCAGTATTCGCCTGTAACTCTTAAAATGATTAACACAAATTAGCCTAAATTTCAAACAAAATCATTACCTGGCTCATTAATTACACACACACACACACACACACACACACACACACACACACACACACACACACACACACACACACACACACACAATCATTTACTTGATGGTAATATTTAAGTATATTTGGAATTCATTTACCTAACTGAAAGTGTGTTTAACTTCGCTTCCAAGAACTCTACATTCCGAATCATTTGCAATGATTAAATACAGTTGTGATTCACCTGCACAAATGGTACATAGAGAAAAATACTTTTAACAACAACCAAACACGTGGCTTACTCTCTTAATTCAACCATGGAAAACTTGCAGCCTGTGTGCTAAAGCGAATATGACCATAAAGAACTTTCGTTTCCGTACAAGTGAAGCTAAAGACACTCTTTCGTACTTTCTGCAGTAATATATACGGTCAGCAACTCAGGGTGAATTATAAAAAAGGTTCTGGCAGAACTCTAAATTTGCTGTACAACAAGTCTTTTAGACTCTTACATAAATTACCCCCGAGATGCTCAGCTTCGCAATTGTTTGCTATCCGCAATGTCCCGAGCTTCCCGGAGGTAACAAGACGTGTTCAACACAGTCTAATGCAAAGAATTAAAAAATCAACCAACCCGATCATCCAAGCTATCCATGAGTCCTGTCATTTATCCTCTAAGCTATGGACTTCTTGGTACGAAAACGTCTGTCTGTAGCTCCACTTAACTTCGACAGTGCAGTATTATTTCTAATCAATTGTATATATTTCTATCCTTAGTATATGAACTGTCATTGTATTAATAATATTTGTCATATGGACTATAGTCTGCCAATAAACCTTTTCATTTTCATTTCATTTTCATACTGTGCTTGGATTAACTATAGGCTGGAAGGGTTGGCAAATATTTTCCTGGTTGCTAATACATTTTTGCGTGTACAGTATACCATTTCAACTTTTAACCCTTAAACTGCTAAACACGTACATGTGGGACCTAGCGAACAAATAAACTGATGAGTTAGGTTGGAATATTATTCCAACCAAACTCATCAGTTTAAAGATTAAGACTAAAGCTGAAGCCTCGCGCTCGCATAAAGCGAAACAGTACGTCTGACGTATGTACAGGCCCGGATCTAGAAGAATGGGGGCCCGTGGCTAATTATTTTTTTTTGGGCCCCCCTTGGCTACAATTTTTTATTATATAAGGATTATAAGCTTTGTTTACGAGGAAAATTAAAGGTTTTCAGAACAAACATATTACTTTACAAATATTTTACTTTATTTTGCATATTATATTTTCCTGAATTAATAATTTTACACACACCTACCTACTGATTATGAGCTGGCAACCGATTGAATCGACGAGCCTTTTTTTGTGCAAATTCATTAATAATATTAGTAATTAGTAAATTAGTAAATGTAATAATAAATGTAAAAAACTAAAATTAAAATAAATAATGTAGAAAATTTGGGGGCCCCCCTCAAATGCGGGGCCCGTGGCTGCAGCCCACATAGCCCCCCCCTAGATCCGGGTCTGCGTATGTATAATGTGCAAAATTGAGCCCGTCCATTAAACTACAAGAAAAACTGAAGAACAGTCGTTCTTCGCTTCTTCACTCTTCAAACTAAAGACCGTCTCCCAGATAAAACCCGAGAAATAATAAAAAAAAAAAAAAGCAAAAACAAATAATTGGAATGAAACCTTTATTTCGTAGAATACTGAAAGTTATCAGGATCGGAGAAAAACAATCTTATTTGCGATACAAGTTGTCATCTTTACTCTAATGAATGGTTTTATACTACTTCATCATAATTTTGAAATAAATATTCTTTAGTCCCAAAAATAAAACAACTTTGCCTTAAATCTTATTATTAGACTTAATTAAAACACACACACACACACACACACACACACACACACACACACAGTATCTCAGTATTAGCGAATTTTAAGTCCTTATATCTAAACAAATTAACGAAACCTAATTCGACCTCACCTGACCTGACCTGACCTGACCTTAGTGGCATCGAATCGAGAAGGGTGTGATAAGTGTTTCGGACACAATTGAGGATTTGAAAGGTGGTTTCTGTTAAGTCATTAAATAGCGAGGTACTTGCTTGCTAATCTAATCTAACCAAACCAAACCTAATCAGGACGAACATCTTTTTTCGACAATAAAAATGTTTCTAGATCTTTTTATATAATTTTTTGGATCTTTTAAACTATTTCCCCCAAACATACTCTTTTCAACAATCACCACCCCAATGTTGATCTTTTCAACTATATCCCCCGGGCCCCCAAAGTTTAAACTGCAAATTAACCAAAATAAGATAAGAAAACAATAACAACAAATTTATTATTTATTGCAAACATATAATAAATAGAGAACAATTATTTACATAGGATAAAATTTGAATGCCCGGTTAGGTCAACTGTACGCCCTTGATGATTGGTTAGGTTTAGTCGTGATATTTTCGTTAAAACTAACGAAAATATCACGACTGAACCTAACTAATATTGACCTTTTAAACTATGTCCCTTCTCTCTGAAAGTGTGTGTGTGTGTGTGGGGGGGGGGATAGTTTAAAAGATCCAATTTTTTGAATGTTCTGAGGTACCAAAAGTGTTACCTCAAAAAAAAATATATATATTACTCCATTACATCTGCGAATTATCTCACACACACCACTTATGGCCAGATGCCTGTGTGTGTAGTACTTTTCCTCCCTAAAAATCTCACTGGACCAACCGGTTGTATAACATTGAAGACGAGTCCCACAAACAACTGTGTCGGCCTAGATACGCCTTCATATTTTACAGTACACGTTTACAATATTTACATAGCTTTAAATACACCTACATGATAAATAAAACTGTATAAATATTAAATACTATGAATGTCAGGCAAATATCCTCCTACAATTATAATAACCTTCTCCTAAACATGACGTTCTGGAGAGTGAAATGTAAAAAGAAAAGTCATTTGTCCTCTCCTTCTTTCACGACCCAATTTCCTGGATCCAATAGGGCCGTTCTGACCTCATTTCCTTCGCCGGTGACCTCGATCCTGTATCATATCTCGTCCTTTTAACCCTTATCGCTCACTCATCATTTACAAATTAAATTTTTCTTCCCCTTTCCATTTATAGGTAGTTCGATTTTGGACGAGAGTGCGCTTCAGTTGGAGATGAAGGAAGGCGGCGGAGATACGACCGTTTCATACAAAACGACGATTTTGATGGAATTGAGGTAACAAAATGCACTTCCAATAATCGAGAGAGACTGTATCAAAGGAAAATATTTGTGATATTTGAAAATAGTTGCGTAAAGCGACCACAGAAATAAATAATTTCTTTACGACAACTACCAAAACAATTACATATGCATGTAAGGTAAAGCACGGAGGATAATACATTTTATTTATTTCGGTGCTTATTTGTTTTTCTTACTCATGTTCAAACTCGTTCTACGTTTGCGCGCATGAATCTTCTAAATCAAGGGTTCCTAACCTTTTTAGGTCGACGTACAACTTTTTCCCAACCATGTTTTAATAAGTACCACCATTAAGGCAGGAAGGCAGTACCAATGGCTTTTTTTTTATATTTTACTACAAATATAATCATTGGAATAATATGGGTTAAAACCGTTACTTAACTCGAAAGCGACCCCAAAATGCTCATCTTTTCGATTTTGGAACAATGACTAATCAGGGTTAAAGGGTTGCAATCGGGATCCTTCCGTGTCTCAATGCAATTTGGGGACTGAGAATGCTTAAAAAAAATTAAATTCTTGCGAGTAAAAGCATAACGTTTCAACGAATATATCGCAAGACGCCTTTAACCTAAATAAATTCTGCCTTCGACGATTCTGTTCTCGGAAGAAAAAATTATGTAAATTCCTTATCTTCACAAATTCCTTTTTTTTATCATTTCCCCTTTGAAATTTCCTTTTTCTTCCTCCTCCCTCCTCACCTCACCTCACTTCTCCCTCTCTCGCGATCCCGATAATTGATAACGATTTCTACAAGAGATTCTTCACGTTTTTCACCATCTCGAAGGAAAAGAGTGAAAGGAGCGTGAAATGACTCCTAATAAAAAGGAGAAGACAAAGAAGGGCCGAGAGGAAACCCATATCAATAAAGGTAAGTTTAAATATCGCCAATGAAGCATTCTGCTCCCATTCATATGGAAAAACCGTTCCCCCCAACATCGTTTATTCGCGAACATTTTTTAATTTTCAAGACTCGTTTCGGCTTCGCTTCTCCGCCTGGATGACGGTTGCCAAATGTGCGAAATGGTTAATATTATGCCGAAAGGTACCGTAAATTCATTTTGAATTTCCTCTTATTATGTAACGTTCATCACGAGTACAAGACCAAAGCAGATACGCTGAAATGAGTGAAAATGAACCCAGAACGACCCTTACTTTCCAAAGCTGAAACTTCCATGTGGCCGAATTTCACTTCTCTGATAACGAAATAACCCACTGAAAACATCACAGTAATAATTTAGAACCCGAAAAAGAAAAGATAAAAGATAAAAAGTAAGAAATGAGCATAGCATATTGTTTCATTTTTGAATATCCATTCATTAGTCTGTTTTCGTCTTAAAGATAGATAGATAAACAGATAGATCAGTGGTGAAATACACGGACACTACTACATCAAGCGGGGCTGAAGAAACTATAAATAATACATCATACCTAGCCTTATTTAACCTAACCTAACCCAACCTAAAACTACAAAATCTTAGACATTTAACTTAAAACAACATGATTTGGAAAATAGTTTATCAAAGTTTTAAATTTGGTGATAAAATTAGAGCTCTGCCTTTATTAATACTCAAGAGTCAATTCACGGACCCTACGAGAGTATTCACGAGTACTGTCGAAAGTACTCGTAGTTTTTAAAAATACTGAACGTTAGTGGGGATGAATTTGCGTGCGATATGCCGGCGGTGAATTTTTGTTCCACGAGTTAACGGTAACACCATAAATTTCAAAAGAATAAGCTTACAAATAATCGCACATACTTATGTATGTGTTTCAAGTGTAATAACGGCACTGGAATAAAATGGGAAGAGAAAAAGATAATAAAGTGTGAAACTAGGCGCGAGTGGTACTCGTCGCGTGGTTTCAGATCCAGAACCCCAAAAATATTCGTTCAAGCGATTGCTGTTTGACCATGCTCCATTCAACTTTACTGACTCTTCCCCTTTCCAATCACATACAAAACAGTTAAAAGTGTGTATACCAGAACTGGTAAAAAATTGGTTAAAAAATACAGTAAAACAATGATAACATCTAAAACGAAATACAAACACGCGTCTTTTGAATAAAATTCCAAATAAAAAGTTAACGAATTCCGCCACTTCAACTGCGATAAAAGTTTAAAAAAAAAACTATAAACGATCCGTAGTCCTAGGATGCACTGTGACCCAAATTAAAATTAGGACAGGCGTCAATTTGCTTCCTCGTTTTAACGTTTACTTCTGTTGTCTTTAATCGCTCTTAGTTCTTAGGAAATGTTGCAATTTTTATTATTTGTTAAGGAATGAAATTAAACTATTTATAAAGACCTATAAACCAATAACAAAAGTTGAAAATGATCATAAACAACAAACACGCGTGTATGCCGACTTCCAAAATATTTTCCAAATTAGTCATACAGACTCCAATTTATATGATAATTAGCGTCAACCTCACATTGTAAAAAGTACGAGGCAGCTGCCACGAAGCTGAAAATTTAGTTGTTTGATGAAACTCTTGGAGAGAAAAAAAATTGCGACATTTTTCAAATTAAGTTGTTCTATTGTTATGAACCTCTACTTACAAGCGTTCTTCACATCAACAGCTATCACAAACTTGTACCTGCAAAGAAGAAAAACAAGTGATTAAAAAACTAAGCCTTTACATGACGTGGTACGTGAAAACAATCGGAATATTTAAAATATATATTACATTATATACATGAAGCATTCGGACCCACCCACATAAATATATATATATATATATGAGAGAGCGAGAGTGTTACAAGGAGTTACAAGGAAAAGAAGTACCTCAAAAGGCCTTGGAGCCCATACCGAGGAGGTACCAATGGCAACGGGTGCCAGGGAAAATTTTCTACACCCTCAAATAGTGTGCAAGATTTGGTCTAACCTTTTCTTGAAATAATCCAGAGAGGAACTGTTCACAATTTCTGAAGGTAACATGTTCCACGTGTCACAGATCTTATAGGTAAAGTAATTCCCACACACACAGGTCCTAAACCGATTCAAATCCAACTTCCAACCATTGTTGCGAGTTGGGTTATCATTTAAACCAGGGGTCACCAACCTGGGCGGTAGCGCCCAAGAGTGGGCTCACATTAAAGGTAATTAAACATTTATTTAATTATTTATTTTATCGATTATGTGGGATTTATTCTTTTTGATCTAAGGTGGGCGATAAGCTTTTTTAATTTTCAAAAAATCGTAAATGTGGACGTGAACAAAAAAAAGGTTGGTGACCCCTGATTTAAACTAAACATGCTTCTTAAATCGACATCGTTGAACCCGTTAAGAACTTGAAAACCTCGATGAGTTGACCGCGCAGCCTCCGAGTTTCCAGCGAAAACAAGTTCACGGCGCGTAATCGTCGATTGTAGCCCATATGCCTAACGGAAGGGATTAACTTTGTTGCCCTCGCCTGCACTCGCTCCAGCCTCTCACTATCTTTCCTGAGGGTGGGCGACCAGAACTGCATAGCATACTCCAGGTGCGGCCGAACCAGGGAATTGTACAGAGAGAGCACAATCTCCTTGTTCCGAAATCGAAATTACTTCCTGATATAACCCAACAATTGC
Source organism: Bathynomus jamesi (assembly GCA_023014485.1). Lineage (NCBI taxonomy): Eukaryota > Metazoa > Arthropoda > Malacostraca > Isopoda > Cirolanidae > Bathynomus > Bathynomus jamesi. The sequence continues at coordinate 501,066 of JAJOZX010003067.1, read as the reverse complement.
TGGGTTTTCTTTTCCACCTCTACGCACTGTTTGGTAAACTTAAGGTCGCTGCTAATTAGCACACCCAAGTCCTTTTCCAAATCAGTGGCCTCGATATTACTCCCCAACATCGAGTAGTCCGACTTGGGATTGGCGTAGCCAATGTGCATCACCTTGTATTTACCCAAGTTAAACGGCATTTGCTATTTTTCGGACCACTCTCCTATCCTACGTAGGTCCACACGCAGTTGCTCGATCGCTTCGGGCGTCCCAACATTGGCCCCAAGCTTCGTGTCATCAGCGAATTTGGCGATCCTACTGACGATGCCACCGTCGATATCATTTATGCAAATGATAAACAACAGTGGCCATAAAACGGAACCCTGAGGAACCACGCTAGTGACTGAGGCCCAACCCGAGCTAGCCCCTTTAATTACAGCCCTCTGCCGCCTATTCTTTAGCCAGTTTCCAATCCAGCTACCTACTTCCCCACCGATACCCAGAGCGCGGACTTTGGCCATTAGCCGGCGGTGAGGTACCTTATCAAAGGCTTTCTCAAAGTCGAGATAAAGTATATCAATCGCCCTACTCTTATCGTACTCACTCCACATGACGCGGAAAAACTCAAGCAGGTTCGTGAGACACGACCTATGCCGCCGAAACACATGTTGGGAATACCGAAGCAGCTTGTAGGAATCCAAATGGTCAACGATCCTATCCGCTGTTATCCCCTCTAATAATTTACCTACGACCGAAGTGAGACTAATGCGACTATAGTTCCCTGGACTTTCGTGATCCCCTTTCTTAAAGATAGGGGTCACGTTGGCTTCCCTCCAGTCACCAGGCACCTGGCCCTCGCCAACGATTTGTTGAAGACTGTAGCCAGGTGGGGAGCCACCTGGTCGCGCACTTCCTGCAAGACTCTGGAGAGGAACTGGTATGGACCAGGAGCCTTAAAGGCATTCAGTTTGTCTATTCTATCATCATTTGTCGCGGTACACCGAACACTATCCAGGAGATCACCGTCGTGCCTGACGCCTGGCTCGGGGATGACGCGGGCGTCCTCCCTGGTGAACACTCCCGCAAAGTACTCGTTCAGTACATTAGCGATGTCCGCGTCGGAGGTCCACAGCGCGCCTCTGGAGTCCTTTAACAGGTCTATCATGCTTCTAATGGACTTTCTACTATTAACATAACTGAAGAATTACTTAGGGTTCGCCTTGCAGAGGCTTGCCACCCGGAGTTCTTCGTTACGTTTGGCTAGCCTAACCTTCTCTGGACAGGCGGACATACGCCTCAGTGTTCTCATGGGAACAATTAGCCTTCGTCCTCCTATACGCAGCTTTCCTATTTCGGATAGCCGAAGCGATGTCCCAACTGAACCACTTAGGCTGCGTTGAAGCGGGGATGACCGGTTTTGAGGGTAGGGCAGCAGACTGCAGCAGACTGCAGCACCATAAACCGCCGACCTCTAACCCCATCTCACCTACGCTATCCCGGAGGCCAACAAAGTCTGGCCGCCATAGATGGAGCTTACTGCCTCTCGAATTACTACGCTTCACCCGAGGGACGCAGACACAGAACCTAATCAGACTGTGATCACTCCCGCTCAACGATTCGTCAACGGTGAGGCCAGTGACGAGGTTGTCTTCGGTCGTGAATACTAAGTCTAGAACGCTTTCGCCTAGTGTAGACCCATTGAGTCAGGAAGTTCTCATCAGCAAAGTAAACTAGCTTCTTCCCTTCGGCATCGGCAGTTCTGTCTTCCCAGTTTATGCCGCGACAGTTGAAGTCTCCTAAAACTACACACACCCTGTCCCCTAGCAGGCTACGGAGTTCGGTGTACAGGCCTGTATCCTCTTCGAGGAGGAGATGCGGAGGTCTGTACACCGAGATTAGCCTATAATTCGTCTCCCCCAGGTTCAGATAGACGCCAAGCAGAGCTCTCTCGTTCCGATCGGAACTGGCAGTCAACCGGACTCAATGTGTCCCTGACGTATATTAGTACCCCTCCCCACTCCCCACGGTTGCGGTCCTTGTGAAACATTCTATACCCGGGAATCTCGAACTCCCCAACGAGAGAGAGAGAGAGAGAGAGAGAGAGAGAGAGAGAGAGAGAGAGAGAGAGAGAGAGAGAGAGAGAGAGAGAGAGAGAGAGAGAGAGAGAGAGAGAGAGAGAGAGAGAGAGAGAGAGAGAGAGAGAGAGAGAGAGAGAGAGAGAGAGAGAGAGAGAGAGAGAGAGAGAGAGAGAGAGTGTGTGTGTGTGTGTGTGTGTGTTTAAAATTATAAGTAAATATTTACTGGCGAGGGAAAATTCGTTGTATAAACACAACAAAAACTTAATAAATCTAAATAACACTTTTGGAATTGCCTCTTCATACTGTTGAAACATTTATCAACATCTGTCTCGTCTGTTGGCACATCTAAATTTTTTGTACTTATTTATTTAAACACAAATCTTGTCCAGGTTTTAGACGAACAAAGAGCTGTATCCAAAATTATGAGGCTCAATTTTGTTAAAATTAAAATGAATAAAGGATGTTACTCGCAAATAAATTTGGTTTAGATTAAATGCATGTAAGATTATATTTACTTGAACCTGGGTTTGACTTCATGTGGAAAATTAAAAAATTATTAATTACCTTTCCAGTTTAGATAATATGAACATTATACTTTTGTTGCCTTAAACTGTAATTAAACAAAACTAAATAATTTTCAAAAATTTTCTAAAGCTCAGCGGTATCTATTTGATTCTGTAATAAATTTTGCTGTTCAGTTTACGAACGGAATTTAACACATACACGTATTCCATTTTTATCAAACTACTTTGGTATGAAAATATTATTTCCAGTGAGAGAAACGAGTAACAAAGAAAAAAGTTTTTCAGTCAATCTCCAAATTTCTCTGTATATACAGTACTTCGCAAATGATTGCTACCCGCAACGTCCCGAGCTTCCGGGCGGTAACAAGACGTGCTCAATACAGTCCAATGCAAAGAATTAAAAAATCAACCAACCCGATAATCCAAGCTATCCATGAGTCCTGCCGTTTGTCTTCTAAGCTAAGGAATTCATGGTACGGAAACGTCTGTTTGTGGCTCCACTTAACTTCGACATTACTGTGTTATTTCTAAGTAATTGCCTATATTTTTATCCTTTAGTATGTGAACTGTTATTGTATTATTAATATTTGTCATATAGACTATGGTCTGCCAATAAAGCTTTTCATTTTCATTTATATCAAGTTTACAGAAAAATGACCCAAAACATAGTTGACTGGGGACCTGTACCCATTCAAAAATTCACAATGATTCGTTTCGCGTTCAGATAATCAAATTATTTGTTAAATTGAAATTAGTGAAATTCGTCAAATGAAGTTACTACAGGTCTGAAGACAATCATTGAAGTAAAAGTGTCAAAATTTGAACTGTGAATCTGACCAGTAACCGAGGTTTACACACACAATATGATTACCGTATTTATGTGAGAACAGGGGCATTCCAGGAGAGATCACCCAATGCATGTCACCACTCCGACTCGGATTTTGATGAAAATTGACATATGGGGTTCTTCCGGGTGCTGATTTCATTGGTCAAAATAAAAAAGTTCTATGACCCATAGTTTGAGAGATATGGGCCCCCAAAATCTTGGGGGGCCCACTTTACCACTTAACTTTAATGGGCAATAACTCCCAAACATCTTACCGTAGACCTATAAAACTATACATTTTTAGAATCTGCATGAAGAGATCTATTAAATGATACCACATTCATATGTGTAGAACAATAATGAAAAATTTTCCCCCCTTTTTTATTTTTGACCCCCACCCCCCTAGGGAGTGAAATCCAACAAAAAAAATTTTCATTTATTAAACTTCCATTAATTGTTAGAAGATACAAACAATAAAAAACCACTACATCACCGGGCGTCCCAAAAAAATGTATACACACTTTAAATACTTATAAAGGCAGTGTTTATTAAAATACATTTCATTTTCAAAATGTAATAGAATCTACAGACATTATTTCATTGTTTTGTCAACGCCTGTTTTCAAACTGACGTCCGTTCTGGTCCAGGCACTGCTGATAACGCGAAGCAATGGAATCGCAAACATCACGAAACATTTCGTTTGGTATTTGTGTGCATTCTCGTTCAATGGCTGCTCTCAATTCAGCGACTGTTGCAGGTTTTATAGCGTAGACTTTGTCTTTTAAGTATCCCCATAAAAAAAAGTCTAGTGGTGTGAGGTCTGGTGAACGCGGAGGGTATTCTACGAAACCCCTTCGTCCAATCCACATCCACATCGTGCCAAGTACCACTCGCAATACTCCACTCTTCGGTCCGGATCATCATCTTCATTAATAGCATGGACTAATCTTGGAATGTAACTTTTCCATTGACAGCGCTTCAAAATGCGTTGGACAGACGATTCTGAAATTCCTACCTCACGACTCGCTTGCCGCACAGATTTTCTTGGACTTTGGTGATACGTTTCCAGTACTCTTTCTTGCTTTGTGGGGCTTGTCGATGTCCGTGGTCTTCCGGAACGCTTCTTGTGGACATTCTGAACAGTTCCATCGGCTTCAAACTTATCTCTAATTCGAGTGATGGTAAGTCGCGTTGGTGGATCTGTTTGAAACTCCCTCCTAAACTGTCTTTGCACTTCAACTGCGTTTTCACACTTCCAGTAGCATTTTAGAATGAATTTCCTTTGTTCAAAGCTTAGTCTGACTGCCATTATTAATTCTAATGGGTTTAACTTGGAAAGAAAGAAACATCAATTGAGCTATCAGCTGTTAAAGTGTGTATACATTTTTTTGGGACGCCCTGTATATATATATATATATATATATATATACAGGGTGGGCCGTAAGTTTCCATACATAGGAAAAATAAACATTTTGTTATGGACAACCATTTTTATTTATATAATATGCTCTACATGGTTGCCATTGTTTTGAAAACACATTTCAATACGTGTTCCCCACTGTTGATGAACACGCATTAGCACAGTTGACGTTATGCTTGTAATGGCGTTTGTGATACGTTCCTTTAGATGATTTATGTCTCGTATCTTTTCCTGATACACCATGGCCTTCAAGTGCCCCCAAAGATAGAAATCAAGGGGGGTGAGATCTGGGGATCTGGGAGGCCACTCCACAGGACCACGCCGACCAATCCAAGCATCCGGAAACTGCTGATCCAAATACCGACGCACGTGAAGACAATAATGAGGTGGAGCTCCATCTTGCTGGAAGTAAACTGGGAAGTTACCTTCCTCGTTTAGCAGGGATGGGAAAATCTCTTCTTGCAACATGTTAAGATACCTTTCGGCATTAAGATTTCCACTGACAAAAATTGGTCCAATAATTCTGTCACCCCATATCCCGGCCCACACGATCACTTTACCGGCACCTTGCATCTTCGTCGGACTCAGCCAGTTAGGGTTAGCATTACTCCAATAACGTATGTTTTGCCGATTAACCTCTCCATTGACGTAAAAATTTGCTTCATCAGTAAACAAGATCTTACGTCAAACGCATATTCTTAGGGTATCTGAAACATAAAAACAACGGTTTAATTTTTCCTATGTATGGAAACTTACGGCCCACCCTGTGTGTGTATATATATATATATATATATATATATATATATATATATATATATATACAGTATACATATATAATTGACGAGTAAAAGTCAAATTAAAAAAGTTACAGTACTAAAATATGATGATAAAACCCCACTCTAATAGACAGAGTTTATTTCCACACAGTTTCGATGCCCACTGGCATCCTCTTCGGGTGAATACAGAAAAACGCAACCGAAGAGGATGCCAGTGGGCATCGAAACTGTTGTGGAAATAAACTCTGTCTATTAGAGTGGGGTTTTATCATCATATTTTGACCTTCACGTAGAAAAAAGAAGTTTTTTGCATTTAATACTAAAATAAATGTCACTCAACAAAACTCTTATATGAAGCCCTCCCAGGAAGCATTGGCTGAGTGACAAAAGTAAAAAACGTCAGAAAACGCAGTTAAAGTTGTACCAAATTTGAGAGTAACATAACTTTTGAAGATATTTCGACGAAATATCTTCAACAGTTATGTCACTTTCAAATTTTGTCAAACTTTAGCTGCGTTATCTGACGTTTTTTTACTTTTTGTCGCTTAGCCACTTCTTCCTCCGAGGGTCTTATGTCATGAGCACTGAGAAGATAAAGCAAAGACTGGTGAAATTGCCGGAGACAGGACTTACAACGAAGTCAATTTTCAAACGGAGACAAGACGCCATCGACAGTGAATTACCTTCAAACTCCGTTCTTCTGCTTCTTCCTCTCTTTCAACCTCTCAAAACAAAGGATAAACTCAGGAAAAACACTTCAAAATTCCACTGTCACTTCTACGTCTGTTTTCAAAGAGGAGACAATCTCCTTGCAAACAAAACTAATACACTGTATAGTGGGAAATTATTTTGAAATATATATATATATATATATATATTATCTCATGAGCAAAACATATATATATCGCAAATGTGCTCAATGAGTACTTTGCGAGAGTGTTCACCAGGGAGGACAGCCGCGTCATCCCCGAGCCAGGCGTCAGGCACGACGGTGCTCTCCTGGATAGTGTTCGGTGTACCGATACAGACGTTGCTGATAGAATAGATAAACTGAACGCGTTTGAGGCTCCTGGGCTAGACCAGTTCCTCTCCAGAGCCTTGCTGGAAGTGCGCGACCAGGTGGCTCCCCACCTGGCTACAGACTTCAACAAATCGTTGGAGACGGGCTAGGTGCCTGGTGACTGGAGGGAAGCCAACGTGACCACTATCTTTAAGAAAGGGGATCACGAAAGTCCAGGGAACTATCGTCCCATTAGTCTCACTTAGGTCATAGGTAAATTATTAGAGGGGATAATAGCGTACAGGATTGTTGACCATTTGGATTCCTACAACCTGCTTGGGGACTCCCAACATGGGTTTAGGCGGGATAAGTCGTGTCTCGCCAACCTACTCGAGTTTTTCCACGTCATGTGGAGTGAGTACGATAAGAGTAGGGGGATTGATATATCAGGTTGTAACATAAATTCTGCTCGATTAGAAAACGGACGATAGATAACAATAATCTCAAGATAATGTGAAATAGTTTCAGAAATGTTGCAAAATACACGCGGCGACAGGTTTGTACATGTTTTATCACGATACAGAATGACTTAGGCTAGTGTAGGATTAGGCTAATGAATATTTTCTCTGATGTTTTTCATACAGTTACAACGCCACCCCTACGATATTACAGTAACTGAAAACATGGAGCCCACGAAAGAGCATATTCGACATGTGATGTTGCATGAGTTCCATAAAGGATCTAACGCTAGTGAATCCGCAAAAAACATTCAAAGAGTTTAAGGAAATGATGATGTGAGCAAATGGATGTGTAGGAAATGGTTTGAGAAGTTCGGAAATGGAGAATTCAGTCTGAAAGATTATCAACGAACAGGACGACCAAATGAGTTAGATGAAGAGTTGCTGAAAGCAACAGTGGAGGAAAACCCAACGGTAGCTGTAAGAGAACTTGGCTTGCAACTCGGCGTTAGCCATATGACCATTCATCGTCATTTCAAGCTGTTAGGAAAAGTAGTGAAGGTTGGAAAATGGGTTCCGCATGATTTTTCACAAGCGAATCCAACATCGAATCGATATTTGCACATCACTGCATTCTCGGCAACTGCAGGCACCATTTTTGAATCGGATCGTCACTGGGGTTGAAAAATGGGTCCTCCATAACAATATTAAGCGTCGACATCAGTGGCTTAGCCGTGAAACAAAGCCTGAACCTCAGCCGAGGAATGGACCCCATCCAAAGAAAATTTTGCTATGCGTTTAGTGGGATATGCAAGGAATTATTAATTTTGAGCTTCTTCCAGATAACCAAACAATCACAGCTGAAGTCTACTGCCAACAACTCCAACGACTGAAGATGGCATTACAAGAAAACCGTCCTGCATTAATTAATCGCAGAGGTGTTCTATTCCACCAGGATAACGCGCGCCCTCACACTGCTTGAATCACCACTGCCTAAATGGAGACATTTGGTTGGGAAAAAAGGCCTCATCCACCTTATTCTCCGGACATCGCACCTTCAGACTACCATTTATTCAGAAGTCTGCATCACCACCTAGCTGGACAAAAGTTGCAATCCAGGAAAGCTATCGAAAACGATGTGATCGCTTTTTTTTTAACTCGAAACCAAGGGATTTCTTCGAACGTGGCATAAAAAACTTTTCTGCAGGTGAAGGAGGTTATAGAAAAAGAAGGGAATTATATTGATGATTAATTTGTCATTATGTCATTTAATTTTTGTTGTGAATAAACTAAAAAATCGAGCAGAATATATGTTACAACCTTATACTTTAACTCGACTTTCAAAAAGCTTTGAAAGCCGGCTAATGACCAAAGTCCACGCGCTGGGTATCGATGGGGAGTAGGTAACTGGATTGAAAACTGGCTGAAGAATAGGCGGCAGAGGGTTATAATTAAAGGGGCTAGCTCGGGTTGGGCCTCAGTCACTAGCGGGGTTCCTCAGGGTTCCGTTTTAGGGCCACTGTTGTTTATCATTTACATAAATGATATCTGCGCTAGCATTGTCAGTAGGATCGCAAAATTCGCTGATGACACGAAGCTTGGGGCCAATGTTGGGCCGCTTGAAGCGATCGAGCAACTGCGTGCGAACCTACGTAGGATAGGAGAGTGGTCCGAAAAATGGCAAATGCCGTTCAACCTGGGTAAATGCAAGGTGATGCACATTGGCTACGCCAATCCCAAGTCGGACTACTCCATGTTGAGAAGTAATATCGAGGCCACTGATTTGGAAAAGGACTTGGGTGTGCTAATTAGCAACGACCTTAAATTTACCAAATAGTGCATAGAGGTGGAAAAGAAAGCCCAGAAGCTGTTGGGTTATCAGGAGGTAATTTCGATTTCGGAACAAGGAGATTGTGCTCTCCCTGTACAATTCCCTGATTCGATCGCACCTGGAGTATGCTGTGCAGTTCTGGTCGCCCAAACTCAGGAAAGATCTACAGATCTACAGCTAACAAAGCCCCTAAGATCCACTCTCAGGTTAGCCCGAGAGAAAGGAAAGAGTAGGGGGTGAAGAGAATAAGGGGTTAAGTAAGTAGCAACACCTATCACTCGTGGGTTAACATTCATTCAGAAAAAGAAAAAAAAAGACTCACCATCATCATCCGCCGGCCACTGCCGACAAGTTGGAAAAATAGTCGAAAAGAATAGGAAAGGGGTGAAAGATGAAAAGAAGTAAAATAAGAACGTTTACAAACCATGCAAACACAGTCTTAACTCACTGTCATACCATACAAGTAGAGAGAGTTACAGACATGCAAGTCAGGAGAGGAAAAAAAAAAAAGTAGGTAAAGTTAAACAAAAAGTGGGTTAGTTTACGCTACGAGCTACATCTACGTTCGTGTTAGTTTAATTTTTTTTTATTATAATTTTTTTGCTGGCATATCAAACGCTGGCATGTCACGAGCTGGCATTAGACGTCAACAAACTCATCCCCGAGTATGACCCCCAGAGCTCCTGTTGCCAATTGTTTTTTATTTTAAACAACGTTAATATTTTTAAAATGTCTATCTAGACGGTTTTTAAACACATTAACGCTGGTAGAGTTCACGACGGGCGCGGGAAGATTATTCCAATTATCAATTACTTTAAACGTAAAGAAGTTTTAAGCGATATTAGTAATGAAACGTCTGCCACGCAATTTAAATCCGTTATTAAGAGTATTGCTATTATCGAAAGCAAACAGTTTGTCAAAATTTATGTTATCGATGTTCTTAACGATTTTGAAAACTTCAACAAGCCCCCCTTAATCTCCTAGTTTCGAGTGAATGCAAGTCTAACTCTTTAATCCTCTCTTCATAAGGGTTGTTGCGCAATGACGGAATTAGTTTCGTGGCACGACGCTGAACCCTTTCTAACCTATCAATATCCTCACGCAAATACGGGCACCAAAACTGAGCGGCATATTCTAAATGAGGCCTGACTAGGGACTTGTAAAGGGGCAATATAATATCCTTCGATTTAAATTCGAAATTACGCGCTATGAAGCCTAACATCCTATTAGCTTTTACGCAAGACTCCAGGCACTGGTTCCTAACTTTTAAATCCTTAGATACGCGTACGCCTAAATCTACTTCGTTAACGCTCGCTAACTCTCTGTCATTCATCGTGTACGTGTAATTATTGTTACGAGAACCTATATGCAAAACTTTACATTTGTCTACGTTAAATTGCATCTGCCACTTATCCGTCCACTCCATAATCCTATTTACATCGGCTTGGAGCCTATTTCTATAGTCCACGTTAAGAACTTCACCGCCTATTTTAGTATCGTCCACGAATTTTGACACGTTACTAGTCAAACCTACATCTATGTCGTTAATGTAAATTACGAATAGCAGTGGGCCTAATACTGAACCCTGTGGGACACCGCTACCTACATCCAACCACCCCGATTCACTACCATTAACAACGACCCTGTCTCCTAGCACGAACCCATTCCTCTAACCAGTTAGCTACCTGATCGCGTATACCGCGCGCTTTAACCTTCGCAATTAATCTTCTATGCGGAACTGTATCGAACGCCTTTTTAAAATCTGAACAAATAACGTCAGCCGCTCTATGCCTATCGTATTCGCGCACTATTTCGTTATAAAATTCTAACAAATTAGTTAAACAAGATCTATGGCGTCGAAACCCATGCTGACGACTATTAATCAAATCTCTACTTTCTAAGTGATCGATGATACGATCCCTAACGACGGATTCCAATAGTTTACCGAAAATTGACGTTAAGCTAATGGGCCTATAATTACTAGCTATTGTGCGGTCGCCTTTTTTAAAAATGGGCGTGACGTTAGCTAATTTGAAGTCTTCAGGAATAATCCCCGTTTCGAGTGACTGATTAAAAATCTTCGTTAAGCGGCCTACAATAACGTCTTTCAAATGTCTGGGATAAAAAGCGTCAGGGCCTGGAGCCTTGCTAACTTTTAGCCTATCGATATAATGCGCAATCTCACCCTCGTAAACAGTTATTTCATCCAAAATAGTCTCGCTACTAAATGAAACGATATCGTCCACGTCGGGGACATTATTTATGTCTTCTACGGTAAAAACTGTCGCAAAAAAGTTATTGAAAATACCCGCCATCGCCTGAGCGTCAGAAGCCAAAGCGCTGTTAACATCCACTAGAGGGCCTATGTTATCTTTTATCGGCTTACGACTATTGACGTATTCAAAAAACTTTTCTGGATTATGTTTACTATCCGCAGCTATAAGTATCTCTAAATTACGCTTAGCATTCCTAACTGATCTTTTACCCTGACGTCTAAGCTCGATATATCTATTAAAGTTAGCTGCCGTGCCATTCTCGCTTATTAAGTCTATACGCTCGTTTATGAACTCGCCTATTTCCCTAGTCCACCATTTGGGCCTACCATGATTTCTAGCGCGCTTGGGCCTACGAGGAATAAACTCCCTATCAATATTCATAAAACTTTCTTTAAACGCCTCCCAATGCAAATTTGTGTCATTATCAATAAGTAAGTTATCCCAGTCCACTACTCTCATCCTATCCGAAAACTATCAAAATTAGCCCTACGAAAATCAGGGACATCTATTACGTTACTATCCTTAGTGTTTTCTATCAATAACTTAAACCTAAGAATTTGATGATCACTACATCCTAAACTCTCGCCTACTTCTAAACTTTCAACTATATTTTCGCCGTTCGTCATCACCAAATCTAAAATATTGTCACCGTGCGTTGGTTTGGTAACCATGTGTCGTAAAAAATTATCTTCCATGAACTCAATCAATCTCAAATTCTTCTCATTACCAGTAAAAGTCTCGTAATTAACATTACGGCAGTTAAAGTCTCCGACAATTACACCGGTCTGCATGAAAATCGATTTCTTTATTTTGAGTTGTGATTCTGAAGCAGTTCGCTGCGCTGAATTAAAAAAAACGCTACCAGTTTTTTTCTATCACCCACAGTTTTAAAGTTATTAGCAAAACAATTTTGGGGCGTTTTGTAATTTTTTGCCTTTTTTATCTTTAATTAATTTCGTTTTTTCATATTTTTCAGATAGATAATTCTAACATTACGTCTTTAAAATTTAAATAATGGCTTCTAGAGGATGTACCCATAGTCCACACATATTTTGTTATATTTGTGGTCGGTATGTTGTTGTAAAACAAAGGACAAATGTAACGACCTTCATTAAGAGAGCTTATCATGCTTATTTTGGAATTAAATTAGGAGATCAAGACAAAAGTTGGGCTCCACACAAGGTTTGTCTTACGTGTGTTGCGGCACTAAGGAATTGGAGCAAAGGTAAAAAGAAAAGTTTGCCATTTGGGATCCCTATGGTATGGCGCGAGCCTAGAAACCATACCGACGACTGCTACTTCTATTCTTGCAATGTTAAAGGTTATAATGCAAAGAATAAAGAGAGCCTTCAATACCCAAGTCTTCCATCTGCAATAAGGCCGGTACCCCATGATCCAGAAGTTCCTATTCCCCGCCCACCCGAGAGTCTGGATCAATACAATTCAGATTCTGATTCAGCTCCAAATCCAGACAATGATGATGTTTATGAACAGCCAACAGCTGACCGAGATCCTCCTAAACCATTAACCCAAGCCGAAAAATGACTTAGTCAGGGATTTGAATCTGCCTAAGGACTCTGCAGAACTTTTGGGGTCTAGATTGCAGGAGAACAATTTATTGGCATCCGACACATACTTCGCTTGGTACAGAAATCGTGAGAAAGACTTCGTGCCTTTTTTCGAAGAAGATGGTCCCTTGGTATTTTGCAAGGACATCACAGGATGAGTGTGCAAGCTAGGCATCGAATACCAAACCAGTGACTGGAGGTTGTTTATAGATTCCTCTAAAACCAGTCTAAAAGGAGTGTTACTGCACAACGGTAACAAATATGCATCAATCCCAGTGGCCCATTCTACTCATTTAAAAGAGACCTATGACAACATGAAACTGCTTCTGGAAAAAATTCACTATCAAAATCACAGATGGATATTGTGTGGGGATCTCAAAGTCCTTTGCATGTTACTTGGGCAGCAATCAGGATACACTAAGATGCTATGTTTCATCTGCGAATGGGATAGTCGAGCACGTGACCAGCACTGGAAGAGGAAAACTTGGCCTCCGAGAGAGAATCTTACCCCAGGATCAAAGAACATTTTACATGAACATCTAGTTGAACCAAATAAAATCCTCCTACCACCCTTGCACATTAAGTTAGGCTTGATGAAGCAGTATGTCAAAGCATTGAATACAGAAGGTGAGTGTTTCAAGTACATTTCAAAATATCCAAAGATTAGCTACGAGAAAATAAAGGAAGGTGTTTTTATAGGTCCTCAGATTAGAAAGTTATTGACAGACGATCATTTCCTGAACACAATGACCAATAAAGAAAAAGAAGCATGGCTTGGTTTCACAGATGTTGTTGAAAACTTCTTGGGAAACTACAAAAGCCAAAATTATGAAAGACTGGTGGAAAATATGCTTAAAAAGTTTTGCGCCTTAGGCTGCAACATGAGCCTGAAAGTTCACTTCTTATTTTCACATCTTGACCGTTTTCCCGAAAATCTCGGAGATGTCAGTGAGGAGCAAGGGGAACGATTTCACCAGGACATCAAAACCATGGAAAGAAGATATCAAGGAAGATGGCATACAAATATGGCGGAGGATTACTGCTGGTGTCTGCAACGAGATCAGCCTAACGCACAGCATAAGAAAACATCAAAGAAGCACCGGTTTAGTCGTCATTAGTCAGATCTACCTTCGTAGTCTTAAGTCTTTGGAATAAGTCCTGAAATGTTTGCAAGTAAAGGTAAATATATTTTGTTTCTTTCAGTTATTTTTTTATTCTTTCATAAACAAGCAACATGCTTGTCCAAGAGCTAGGAGCTATTTAATTCTGCTTTAATTAGGTTTTACTCTATCACCTAAAAATTTCGTGCTACAAGGGGTGTTGTAATACCTCATCTGTCCCATGTTAACCCATTGATGGGAGGGGAGAGAGTATTTTTCTGGGAACGGGACTGGTTGTTATATAAATTTACCCTACATTATTATGTAAGCGTTACTTGTAGTCTATAACAACAAAATTTATGGTTTAGCATGTGCAATCCAATGTTGGTCTCGATAAGATGGTTCACATTTGGGGATAAATGGGGAAAAACTAACTATATTTTTGAGATCAGCGTACTCAAATTATATAGAATCACCAACTAGTTTGTAAAAATCGATCGACAAGTTTTCAAATGTGTACTGGTGTTATACTATTCCGATTGAGAGGCTGGAGCGAGTTCAGGCAAGGGCCACTAAGTTAATCTCCCCCGTTAGGCATATGGGCTATAATCGACGTTTACACGCCCTGAATTTGTTTTCGCTGGAAACTCGGAGGCTGCGTGGTCAACTCATCGAGGTTTTCAAGTTCTTACAAGGGTTCGACGATGTCGATTTTAGAAGCATGTTTAGTTTAAATGATAATTCAATTCGCAAGAATGGTTGGAAATTGGATTTAAAACGGGTTAGTACTAGTGTGTGTGGGAATTACTTTACCTATAAGATCTGTGACACGTGGAAGGCTACCTTCAGAAGCTGTGAACAGTTCCTCTGTGGATCAGTTCAAGAAAAGGTTAGACCGAATCTTGCGCACTATTTGAGAATGTGTGTTACTGTCTTCTGGGGTGGCTGTTCGAGGAGCTAGCTGTGAAAATGTGTAGGAATTTTTCCTTGGCATCCATGCCCATTGGTACCTCCTCGTTATGGTCCGCAAGGCCTTTTGAGGTACTTCTTGTCTTTGTAACTCCTTGTAACACGCTCTCTCATATACATATACAGTATATTCTGATTTCAGTTTGTGTAGAGTACTCCTCAAAGGATAAAATGAATATACTTGTGGTAGGAAATTGTGCATTTGTGCTACCTTCTGGAGAAAACACAAGCTTGTAGTACATCTTTCTCCTGATGAATCACTTACCCGAACCTATAAAACCAGGCGAGTTTGCAACGCAAACTAACGATACAAGCAAGAAAATGATTATGAATTTGACCATTCATCAGGTTACGATAACACAAGGCAATGCTGCTTTCAGTGGTCATGAACCACGTACGGAAGCCTCGTTAGACACGGATTTTGCTAAAGCTTTTGACAAATGCGATCATGGTATATTAGCACACAAAATGAAACATATGAACTGACGGCTGCGCTTTGAACTTTCTTGCAACGGGAGATGTTGGATGCTTACATTGCATGCTCTGTCGTTTGCTTTCGTTAGTAGGGTGACCCTCTATATACTTCGCAATTGTGCTCCGAGCTGCTCGTTTATGTATATACGAGGGGTCACGCGTCTTAAGATACCTAAGCGCCACCACAGACGAAAACGTGTTTTTGATGGATATCACTATTTTCACCCTTCCTCTATCGCGTGGTTTGGGTTATGACATTACACTAGAAGCATGGTTGAAAACCCTATGAAGCGAACTACTTTTTTCACCTCTCTCGCCAGCCAAAAGTTCACCCAAAGTTCGGCATAATAAGAAAATTAAAAAATTAAAAAAAATATATATAAAATATAAAATATGAAAATCTATTCCAAAAACTCAACATCTTCATTAGCATACTTAGAACTCTAATTTAGCCAAAAATGAACGTTCTAGCTCAATTAATAACAGAGATACTATTGCCAGAATATTGCTGAACTTTGGAGGCGATTTCTGGCGAATTTTAATTTTGGGGCTTAGGTACCTTAAGACGCGGGACCCATCATATATGTTCGAAGTATATACTCGTATATATGTATATAAAGTAATTCCAAATGTACAATTTGCTTGGATCTGTCCTACAATCCCATTGGGTCCCTTTGAACTTTTTGTACATGCATCATATATATTGTAAATGCTTTGAAGAAGGGAAATGACTTCCACCTTATTCCTCTCGTGGGCTTCTCATCTGAAAACATTTCCAAGAGATTTTAAGACGAGTAAATAAAGAATGAGTTTAAAAAAACTTTCTAAATTAAATTTATTCGTATATTTAAAATATAAAAAGCACTACAGCCTTTTAAGGGAGACTGACAACTTCCGTGAAAAATTTATCTTGACATTTTCTTGTTATTTATATTAAATAAATAAAAATCAACAGCATACGCAAGTACTGTATTTCAATGACGAAAAACCACAAACGCGTATATTCATTTACTCCTCTCTCTCTCTCTCTCTCTCTCTCTCTCTCTCTCTCTCTCTTTATGCAAGAAAGAGGGGCCATGGGGCCAAAATTTTCGAGATGCACTGTCACACTGCGTTTGAAAGAGTGGAGGTCATAGATAGAGGGAAAGATGGACTGAGGAAGGTTGTTCCAGAGTTGGCCGATTGAGTAGACGAAAGATTGAGAATACCGATTAATTAACCCTTACGTTAGAGAGTTGGACAGAAAAGGGATGGAAATGTGTCGAAAGCCTGGTACTGCGAGCTCTGCTTAAAGGACGAGGCATGCAGTTGAGAGAGTTCAGAAGAGTAGTGTCCATTATAATTGCGATAGTAAAGAGAGTGAGGCAACAATGCGGCGAAGAGAGGGGGTCGATTGAAGACAGTCAGTAAGAGAGGAATAATTATTAATGAGACGAAAAGCCCACCCGGTCAAGTAGAACTATGTGGGTTGAACCACACGAGAAGCGGACAGGGACGGACAAGACTCTTGTACAGAGACAGCAACTGAGTGGAGATAAAGTAACTACGAAGCCGGTACAGCATACCTAACCTCTTAGAAGCCGTTTTAGAAAAAGAGGATACGTAACCTTTCAAGGAAAAATCACGAGAAAGGAGGACACCAAAAATGTTAAGAGAAGAAGGATTGCGTTGTATATTGCTGAAGGGAATAGTCAATTACTCAATTATCCAAGCTGTTCACCAGTCCTACCATATGCCTTCTAAAGTATGGGCTTCTTGGTATGAAAAGGTTTGTCGGTAGCTCCACTTGACATCGTGATTACTATTTTTCATTACTTTTATTTTCATTCTTAGTACTTTTATTTCTATTTTGAGATTATCATTATTATTATATGGCCTATTGGTCTACCAATAAAGGTTTTCATATACAGTACACACACACACACACATATATATATATATATATATATTTTTTTTTTTTCCTTTTGTAGTGTATATATTACAGTCAAAGTGTGTAACCAGCCATTTCGCGTAATGGCTGAAACTTTTAGTCATTTCGCGAAATGGCTGTTTCACTTGGTCATTTCGCGAAATGACTAAAATCTTCAGCCATTACGCGAAATGGCTGAAATTCCACCTTGGTCATTTCGTGAAATAGCTAAAATGACTTTTGTCATAAATTCATAGACATAACAAACATCACAATAAAATTGGCAACCTTTATTTAACTAACTAAATCTGCTAAAACATACATACATCCACAGGTCTGTTCAAATAAGTGAGAAACACTCTTCAAATACACATTTGAATTTGAACTTTCAATATAGAGGGTTTGAAATACTAACCGGGCCTTCAATGTTATTCCGATGTCCACCATTGAAGGCCCAGTTAGGTCAACTGTATGCCCTTGACAATTGGTTAGGTTAAGTCGTGTTATTTTCGTTAAAACTAACGAAAATAACACAACTTACAAGATCATTTGCACTGTTTGGCCAACTGTATGCCCAGTTCGGTCAACTGTATGCCCTTGACAATTGGTTAGGTTGAGTCGTGTTATTTTCGTTAAAACTAACGAAAATAACACAACTTAACCTAACCAATTGTCAAGGGCACACAGTTGACCTAACCGGGTGTTTCTCACTTATTTGAAGAGACCTGTGGATGTATGTATATTTTAGCAAATTTAGTTAGTTAAATAAAGGTTTTCAATTTTATTGTGATGTTTGTTATTTCTATGAATTCATGACAAAAGTCATTTTAGCCATTTCACGAAATGACCAAGGTGGAATTTCAGCCATTTCGCGTAATGGCTGAAGATTTTAGTCATTTCGCGAAATGACCAAGTGAAACAGCCATTTCGCGAAATGACAAAAGTTTCAGCCATTATGCAAAATGGCTGGTTACACACTTTGACTGTAACGTATATATAGTGTTCATGGTATAGAATGTAGAATTCTGAGAAATTTGTCATAAATTTGTCGAGAATAATGTTTTCACACAAATCTAAACACACACGTCTTCGCCTACCTAAATAGATGAGGAAACACACTATGGCTTCATTATACACTCGCAAAAGTGAGTTTAATTTCATATTTGTGGCTTGTTTCTCAGTTAATAATAATAACAAAAATAACAACAGATAATTTTTATACCGAGAATTTTGTTACTACAGTTAATTTAAGAGATTTTGCCAAGGCAAACCACCTCTGAAGGTCATTTAAGGCGGGAAATGGTATTTTTCTTTTTTAATATGAGCCAATCAACTGAGCGGTAAATTAAAACTTCTACCACAGAAAGCTTTTACCTTAACACAATAACTCTCCATTTGCGAACTTTGAATCAGCTTAATGGTGCCATTATTATTATTAATTAATTAATTATTATAGCTATTTATTGTTTTAAATTTCTTTATACCCTTCATGTTATTTAAAAAGTTCTCCAATACAAAGGAGTTGTGAGAATTAACTTACAATCGCTTAAATTTTAACATTTAGAAATGTAAACATCTAAAACGAGAAAATCTATATGGTACTTTCAATTAAAATATATCTATTTTTCAAATGGTAATGATAAAGTTTGGTCCAAAAATAAAAGTTATAATAAATTGAAAAATAATGTTCCTGCAACTTTCGACGGCTGCGACATATTGGATACAAAAAGCCGATTTTTAAGTAAATTTTGCTCGAAATTTGGCCGAAATGGAGAGGCAAGCAGTGATTTGGCTCCGAGTGCAACAATTACCTTGGAAATATCGATACTTCTCAGCGTTAACGGGAGGGCTAAATCAGAGGCGAAACATAAAGCGAATTACCTAAGTAAAACGGATTCTCAGGAGAGATAATCCACTATGATGAAACAATTTTCATCGGACGAAAATACGAAGTACCGTGTTTGGAAGTTCAATGACGATATTTAACATCGAGGAATTATAATTTAGTTCGGGGAGAAAATTTATTGCGCCCAGAAGTAAATTTAAATAATTTCGGAACTTCTTTGAAAGGAATAATAAAAACCCACTCTAATAGACAGAGTTTATTTTCACAAGAGTTTCGATGCCCACTGGCATCCTCTTCGGGTGGGCATCGAAACTGTTGTGGAAATAAACTCTGTCTATTAAAGTGGGTTTTTATTATTCTAATTTGACCTTCACGTAGAAAAATGAAGTTTTTTGCATTCTTTGACAGGACAAATAGAGAGCATTACCTCGGTTAATATAAATTTATATTCACTAAAACGGTTCCAAACTAAATGTGCAACAACATCAGATGTATAAATCGAGTACTCCCTCATTTTTCCCCCCTTCATTGTTACTAAAGTCTGGCTCGGTGTAGAAATAAAAGCCTGTCCGATAAGCTTCACTTCCGTAGTGTAATAATTTCTCGAAAATAATTATTTTTTTAAATTGAATAACCTTTTATTAATAATAAAATAAATACATTCGTTTCAATTTATAATGACATGAATAACTGTGAAGCTCGATTATTTATTTTACTTAATTTGGTCCTTAAGCTTTCGGCTATTCACTTTTACACGAGGCCCTCCTCGGAAGAAGTGGTTAAGCGACAAAAGTAAAAAACGGCAGCGCAGTTGGAGTTGTACCAATTTGAAACTGAAATAACTTTTGAACTTTAAAAGATTAGCCACTTCTTCCTAGGAGGGCCTCATATATTAATTTATAAACGTACATTATACAGGGTGTTCATTTTATCTGTTAACCCAGAAAAATGCAAATAAAAAATAAAAATAACTATTTCAGAGATCTGTGAAACTTTGTGATATGAGAAACAATAACTTCAGTAGCAATCGAAACGTCACAACAAATATTGTTGTTGTTGTTGGTTAACCGATCAGCCCACCCTGATCGAGCAAGCCGGTGGCACGCGGGTAACCGATCGCCCTCTCCGGAGTGGACCAGAGGTTCAGCGCACTAGTGATGTTGTGTTGTGTTGTGTTCTATGTTGTGCTAGAGCGGTGCAGTCTGTCATAATGTGCGCAATTGTTTGTGGTGTGTCCTGGCACAGGTGGCAGGTGTCGCCTATGGAGTTGTCTAGTTTGTGTTTATATGTTTGTAAGTTGGAGTGATGTCCACATCGGAATCGTGCTAAATTAACTTGATCCGATCTGCTCAAGCTGGTCTCTAACCTGTCAATGGGTGGCGGCTTCGCACCTAGGACCGCATTCGGACCGAGTCGGGTCAGTGCTTTGTGGGTTAGGTCTGTGTATATGCGTTTTCTGTACTGTGTGATGTCTGTGGGGCGTGGTATGGAATGGAGTATTTGGTTATAATGTCTCTCTGGTGTTACCTTAATGGTGCGAGGTGTCGGTACATGATTGTACATGTAGTGGCAAGGGTGTTGTGGGTTAGTTGTCGTTGCTGCCATGAATTGTGTTCCCCTCATATCTGAATGTTCCCTAACTTTCAGTATTTTTGTGTGTGTGCAGGTGTTCTATTGGTGTTGTTTAAGTACATCCTGTAATGATACGAAGTGCGTTGTTTTGTATTGTCTGTGAGGTGTTTATGTGTGTGTTTGAGATAATGGGTGCCCAGCATGGGCTAGCATAGTCCATAACTGAGCGAATATATTGTTTGTATATGAGTAATGTTGTTTCCTGCTGGTGTCCAAAGTTTGTGCCTGTTAGTTCTCTAAGCGTGTTAAGTCGACGTACATTTGTTTTTAATGTCCTGAATGTGGTTTGCAAAATATGATGATGTGTTGTATGTGACCCCAAGTATTTTGGGCTTGTGAGTGTGTGGAATATTGGTGTTGTTTAGTGTTGTTTAGTTAGCAAGGTGATGGTTGATTTTGTGGGCGTTACTTTGAGTCTATTGTGTGTCAGCCAGTCTTATATACTGTTTATGTATGGTTGTAGGTTATTTGTAGCGGTGTCGATGTTGTTGTAGGTGGATGTTAGTGATGTCATCTGCATATGATGATAAGGTAAGCTCGTTATTTATGGGTGTTGGAATGTCATGCATGTATAAGTTGAACAGTGTTGGTGAGAGAACAGAGCCTTGAGGGACCCCGTTCGGAAAAAGTTTGTTTTTGGATGACTTGCCATTAAATGTGACAGGTGAGTATCTTCCTGAAAGATAGTTGCTCAGCCACCTTTTGGTGTTATTGTGCATGTTTGTGTTGAGTATTTTGTTTATGAGAGGGGGAAACGTGGGATAGCATCAAATGCTTTACTAATGTCTATTGTTGCTAACATAAATGTTGAAATTGTTCATTGTCAGGTTCAATACAAAACTGTGCACGGCGAAGCATGTTGCTAAACAGAGCCTGCAATACCTCTGACTGAATGTTGGCAATAATGGTGGGGATTGTTCACATATACCTGGTCTTTAATGTAGCCCAACAAGAATTAATCCGGTTATGATAAATTAAGTAAGACGTGGAGGCCATAATCTTTTAAGAAATTATACGATCACCAAAAATTAATTCAAAATTTCGTCTGACAAGACGGTTGGTTTGTTGCACCATCTTGTTGGAACCAGCCATTAAGGATTTCATCCTCTGATGAGCAGCCCAGGAACTCGTGTATAATGTCGATGTAATCGTGTTGTGGAAGTTGTACCTTGTTTGTTCATTGTACAGAAGTTCACAGAAGTATCCACAATGCACCCAGGAACGGACAACCTTCAATGAAAAGTTTCGTGGTCGATAGATCGGGGGGGCGTGGGCCGACTGATTGGCCAGTGTTGTCTCCAGATTTGACTCCTGATGTCTTCTGAGATAGATTATATATATATATTAGTCGACCCTCCTCAAGTGCGACTCTGTCGAACGTGATTTTGTGTACATGCGAGGCTGGGCAGGTCGCAGGTCCACAAAAAAAGGAGTCTCAAATTCCAACAGCCCTTTCACCAGACAGCGCTTCTGGCTCCCCCATGACTTCCAGCTTCTTCACTCAGGTTACTCGCCTCCCACTAGAATTCAACGACGCGGAAAACGAAGCAGCAGAGCCAGACCCCAGCGAACAAACATCCAGCAAGTGAACCTCCGAGTTAATCGGAAGAGGCTGGCTCGCACTAATCCCCCACCTTCTTGCGTCTTTTTTTTTTACAGCCTTTCTGTTTTATTATTAGTTATTGCAATAATATAAGTGTACAGTATTTATACATTTGTTTCCAGTACATTAAATATGACCTCAGACCCACGGAACATAACCCCTTATTTCCCAGTGACTAGAGGTATTGCGCAACGCGAATTTTCCGAGCGCGAGGAATTGCTGGGACGCAACCCTCGTGTTCAAGGACGGTTGACTGTATATAGTAGGGGCACTCAATATATTTTGCCCCACCCTTTTTTCTTAGCTAAATAACAGGCCATGGGGCTGAAACGTCTTTTGGGCCGTAAGTATGAACTTTCTGCGCTTCACATAACCGGATTTTTCCAATTTCAACCTCCCCTCCTTGTATAAAACCGCTTTTAAAAGCCCTTGTATAAAACCGATGGTTAACGCAGTTTCGAAAATGGCGTCTGACAGTGATGTGCGTCGTAAACAGAGAGCTGTTATCGAGTTCTTAACCGCAGAGAAGGAAACAGTTGGAAATATTCACAAACGTCTACAAAACGTTTACGGAGATGCTGTTGTTGATCGAAGCACAGTTAGACGCTGGTCTAAACGTGCGAGATCATCGGAGAGAGGGAGAGCCAGCCTCGATGATGAGCCAAGTAGCAGTCGCCCGGCATCGGCTGTGACATCTCACACTGTGCAACGTGCTAACAGCATCATTCGATCAGATCGGCGCGTTACATACAAGGAGCTATCACTGGAGCTAGGAATTAGTGAAGAAAGTGTGAATACGATAATTCAGCAACTGGGATACTCAAAAGTGTGTTCACGGTTTGTTCCTCGCGAACTGACTGAAAATCACAAAGCCCAAAGAAAAGAAATTGCTTCCGAGTCGTTGGTTCGATACGAGACAGAAGGGATGACTTCCTTTCACGAATTGTGACTGGGGATGAGACTTGGGTACATCACTTTCAACCTGAAACAAAACGCAAATCCATGGAGTGGCATCACGCAGACTCCCCACGCAAGAAAAAGTTCAAAATGGCTCCCGCTGCAGGAAACGTTATGGCCACCATCTTCTGGGACATGAAAGGGTGTTTCTGGTGGACATTATGAATAAAGGAGAAACAATCAACTCGGAGGCATTGCTACCCTACAGAGACTCCAGAGACGTAAAAGCGAGTTCGACCAGAGACAAAACTGGAAGACGTCCTTCTTTTGCACGATAACGCAAGATCAACAACAGTTTGCAAACAAGAGGGGCCATCACAAAAATGCGCTTGACTGTGTTACCCCATCCTCCATACAGCCCGGATCTGGCACCTTCAGACTTCCATTTGTTTGGGCCAATGAAGGATGCTATTCGTGGAAGAAAGTCTCAGAGTGACGATGAGGTTGTTGAGGTTAAGAGGTGGCTCCAGCGGAACCCAGCGGACTTTTACCAGCAAGGAATAAAGGCCCTTGTTTCGAGGTGGAGGAAAGCCATAGAAAAGGATGAAGACTATGTGGAAAAATAAAAACTTGTAAAAAAAAGGTATGTAACTACTTGTGTACAAAATTTCTGGAACTTACAAGGAAAGTTGGAATGAAAAAAAAAAGTGGGGGCAAAATATATTGAGTGGCCCTCGTATATTGCGCCTTGGTGGTGTAGTGGTTAGTATCGCTGACTACGAATCCACCAGCTCCGGTAAAACATACTTAGCTGTTCATCCTTCCAAAAAAATTAAAAATACGTTGGTAAATGAATGGGTACCCTGGGCGGCCTAGTGGTTAAAACGCTGGGCTGTTGATTGGGAGTTCGTGAGATCGAGTCCGGGCCGAGGACTTTCTAATTGATGGGTCGTGGTTCAGATTCCGCGTTAAGCTGTAGATCCAAGTTGGAACAACAAACTTGACCGTCAGAATGAACAATTCGGGCTGAAGCAAAACCCAAGGTTAACCAAGGGATATATATATATATATATATAATATATATATATATATATATATATATGTTATACACGGACAAGTAAAGTCCTCAAAGACCTTCCCTACGCAAGCCTTCTCCGTGTCCCTCCCTATAAGCTTTCTCTTCTTTGTTTGGTTCGTGAACCTAACACCCCACAGAAGCCTTTCGTGAACCTAACATAGTATGCTCACACCGAGACGCTCCGAATAAGGACTGGCGCTTCTACCCTTCACTCAAGTGTCAACTTCCGGTCACAGGATATTCCGCTCAAATCCACTGAGCCATGAACTTTTCTTTGTGTGCCTCGGACTTCTGACGTAAGAGAAGGGAAGACCTCGACATATAAAAGAAGGAATACAAGGCGGGGAGCGCAGAATCTAACTTGCGCTTGGTTAGTGAGAGAGAAAGGCTGGGTTGCGTTTAAATCAGTTCTCCGAGTAGAGACCAGAGGGTTTTTGCTCGTTAAAGATTAAACTTTTGAGAGAGAGTTATTGAGTCGAGAATATTGTGGGCCAATAGTCTTAACTACAGATAGGAATAAGTAGTGGACTGGCGATACTTAGTTAATAACTTTCTTAATTTTATCTTTAAGACTTAATTATGATATCATTGAACTTGACTGCTTTATACCGTGTGACCACAAAAATTGTCCCTGTTTTTAATCGCTTATTACTCAGTCATTATTGCAGCTTCACAAATGAAATAAAAAGCATTCGAAAGAACATTTTAAAGTTTTAATTTATTCTACATGTGTTCAAAGTGACGTCCCTGGACATTCTTACATTTCACACAACGGGAAAGGAAGTTATTTATTACATTTTCCAAAACGCTGCATTCAATGGACTGTACACTCTCTACCACCGCTTGCTTTAATTCTTCGATAGAGGATGGCTCTTGCCTGAATACTTTGTCCTTGACAAATCCCCAGAGAAAAAAGTCCATAGGTGATAGATCGGGAGATCTTGCGGGCCAGGGAAACTGCGAGCGATGAGAAATGAATCTTTGCTCAAAAAATGTTGTTAAACATTCCAGTGATTGCCTAGTTGTGTGGGCTGTTGCTCCGTCTTGCTGAAACCACTTGTTACTGCAGTTTTCTTGTTCAAAAACAGTGTTCAGCATTTCTACATATCTTTCTGAAGTTACTGAAAGCGGTCTCCTTGTCTCTGGGTCCTCAAAAAGTAAGGACCATAAACCTTGCTGCTACTCAAACCACACCAGACAGTAACTTTTGGTGAATGCAGAGGTTTCTCCAAGTGTATATTTGGCTTGTTTTGTGACCAACACCGGTAATTCTGTCTGTTGATGAACCCATTGAGATAGATGTGGCATTCATCACTGAATATTATGTCACTTAATATTATCTGGTTTTGTTCAATTATTGTTTCAATGCGTTCACAAAACATCAAACGACGCTGGTAGTCTTGTTCGCTAAGCTGTTGCAAACACATAATTTTGAATGACTTCATTCTCAAATCCAACGTGATTATTTTCCGAATGCTCTCCCGTTTGATTCCTGTCACAGCTGATAGTCGTCTCACAGATTTCTTGTTGTCCGTTTCAAGCTGATTTGCGACTGAATCAATGTTTTCAGCGGTTCGCACACCTTTGCTGCGCCCAGAGTTGCCTTTATGCATGTTCTTGATTGAGCCGTGATGTTTCCATTTTGCGAAAATCCTGCGAATCGTTTTAGGATCTATGGTCCTTTGCTGACCGTATTGTCGTCTGAAAGACCGTTGGGTGGCAACTACCGAGCCATGTTTGATCATCTCTTCTGCGATGAAAACACGTTGCATGTCCGACAAATAACCCATGATTGTGGTGGATAAAACTGTCATTTTTTTATAAGTACTGATTTCGTATCCAGGATATCGAAAAAATTAAATAAAACTTTAAAATGTTCTCTTTCGAATGCTTTTTATTTCATTTGTGAAGCTGCAATAATGACTGAGTAATAAGCGATTAAAAACAGGGACAATTTTTGTGGTCACACGGTATTTCTGAAACTTGATTGATCCTGTAACGACCAAATTGTGTCCTTGAATTTTGATTAAAAGTCATTGCAACCGTTGATTTCATTATCAATTACTCACTTCGATTTAGGGGTTCAAAATATCAGATATACCAGAACTCACGCACTACGTACTCCGTAATCTATACTATAATAAGAGAGCTGTCTGTCTGTCTGTCTGTCTGTCTGTCTGTCTGTCTGTCTGTCACACTTTTAGAAATTGTGAGAAAAAATTGAGAGAAAAAAATTCAGAAATTGTATTACGGGCGGGAATGTGAAGCTCAAGATTTTCATGACTGTGTTCTTTTTTGTAGTTTAGCCTGTCTGTCTGTGAAATTTATCCCGGGCAGTAATGGGGGAAGGGTGGGGGTGGGGGTAATGGGGGAGGGGTGGGGAAATGGGGAGGGGTGGGGAAATGGGGAGGGGTGGGGGTAATGGGGGAGGGGGTTAGCCCCCAAGTTGCATGAATGGGGGTGAGGAGGTTTTGGGAGATACCAGATTCAGAAATGTTGACACAATGTGAAGCTCAAAATTTTCACGGCTGGGTTCTTTTTTTTGTAGTTTAGCCTGTCTAACCGTCAGCGAAGCGGCGGGAACTGTACTAGTAATAATAAAAAGTAATACAACACTAAAGGAAAAGAAAATAAACAATAAACAAACAAAGATCAAACATTTATTAATTAAATATTACAATATATATATATATATGGATTAGACAAAATAATGGAAATACTCGCATTTTCGATGCTATATTTTCTGGTATCATTAATGGCATTATGTACTTTATTAAATTAATATGTAACTGCATATAATATTGAGAACATCTTCTATTTTAATATGTTCATATTAGTTTGTCATGTTCTTCTATAATAAATGAAAATATGGCGCTTGGAAAAAATTGTTACTGACTGTGAAAGGGGCATGATAGTAGGAGCTCGTTTGGTTGGTGTCTCAATATTAAAAGTCGCGTGATTGTCCCTGCATCTTTCATGAATACATTTAAAGAAATAAAAAAAAACTACACCACAGCACAGAATTGTTCCCATTATTCTCCCCGACTCCAAATTCATTAGAACTTTAGTACTGGTTGGTGTTAAAATAGGCTTTACTACAGTTCCCATAACATAGTTATGACTGACACTGGTCTTTGCGGACTATTGTTAAATTTTGAACAAAAAAGTTTTGATGCAACAGTCTTTGATTGATTCTTCACAGCTCATAATTATCATATAATGTTCTTCTGTCGCATTCTGTCAGTGTTGCTTTACGCTCACTATATTCCTTATTTGATGTTCTTTTTTTATTATTTTTGCATGTATTCATAACCTTGAGGACTGTTCCTCGAGATACAGGAGCAATTGTGTGACTTTTATTACCGAAACACCAACCAAACGGGCTCCTACTATCATGCCCCTTTCACAGGCAGTAACATCTTTTCCAAGCGCTATATTTTTATTTATTTTAAAAGAACATGAAAACCAATATGAACATATTAAAATAGAAGATGTTCTCAATATTATATGCAGTTACACATTAATTTAATAAAGTACATAATGCCATCAATATCAGAAAATACAGCACTGAAAATGCGAGTGTTTCCATTATTCTGTCCAACCCTTGTATACATGTATACTTTCGACCTTTTTTCACTGAATATCATTAAAAGTCAAGGAAAAAATTAATATGACGAAGCTATGTTACGTCCAAAATAAAATGTGTCAAATCTATGATAACTCAATTAAATCCCAACTGGCTTAATCGAAGAGTTAACTGGATTTTAATTAAAGATGGTCAAACAACAAAGCCAAGAAAATGAAGCCACCTATTCATTCTTTTCCTGTGTGCTTTTTGGAGCAGAACGAGTGCATCGTGGTATCCGATGCGTGATATTACATCAAAACGTTACTTCCTGCTCACAATGCATTGTTAGAGGTTATGCAAAAATCCCATTCACTGCAAAACAATTGGTTTACTAAAAATATGTAAACAAAATATTCATACAGTAAAGAATATATATATATATAATGTGTATATATATATATATATATATATATATATATATATATATATATATATACACACAGGGTGTCCCATAAGTCCGCCATCATAGGAAAAATAATAAAAAAAGGCAAAACGAAAGCTTTTATTTACAGAACGTGCTCAATATGTCCACCATTGTTTTCAATACACAAATTCAGACGTGATACCCAGTCAGCAAGCACACGGTGAATGATGTCAGGAGTAATGGTGTTACATGCCCCAATAATGCGCTGCCGCAAATGTTCAACACTCCTAATTTTCTCTGCGTATACCAGCGCTTTCGAGTGGCCCCAGATATAAAAATCTAGTGGCGTGAGATCCGGGCTTCTAGCTGGCCATTCCACAGGCCCTCGACGTCCTATCCAATGACCAGGGAATTGTTGGTACAGGTATTCCCTTACTTGGGTGCTGTAATGTGCAGGAGCGCCGTCTTGCTGGAACCATGTTGGGAAATTTCCTTCTTCGTTCAAGACACTGGGAAATGCTTCTTCCTTGAGCATACGTAGGTAGGTGCCTCCAGTGACATGTTCATCGAAAAAGAGGGGGCCAATGATGCGATCCTTCCAAATGCCACACCATACCATCACCCGAGATGCACCTTGTTCCTTTGAAGAGGTATACCAGTGAGGGTTGTTTTGAGACCAGTAGCGGGTGTTCTGTCGATTTACCTCACCATTTCCATAAAAAACAGCCTTGTCACTGAACAGAATGGTGGACGGGAAATTGGCATCCCGAGCACAAGAAAAATATGAATTATGGTTTGTAGAAATAGAAAAATATGAATTTCTCCTATGATGCCGAACTTATGGGACACCCTGTATATATATATATATATATATATATATATATATATATATATATATATATATATATATATATATATATATATATATATATCACGAGGAACAGGAAAACGCAATACAGGAAAGCACGCTTCAGCAGGAATGCACGCTACAGTACGCTACGATCCAGGGAGGTGCAAAAGTTGCCTCAGAGATTTAAATATCCCCTGCCGAAGAAAGAGAAAACAGGAACACGAAAGAGAGGGATACCAGGAATACAAAGGAGAAAGAGGAAAGTACCAAGAACACTAATGAAAACTCGAAGACAGAAAAACCACTGAGTTGGAAAGTGGTGGCGAAACAGAAAAAAGCAATTGAATCACACAGGGCTCGTAAGGAGATTAAACGAAGGGCCATATGTAAATACTATAAAACAGGGTCGGGCATACATGGTGCAAACTGCAGGTACAGTCACCAAAAAAAATGCTTCGATATGATGAGGAATGGACGATGCAGATACGGACAAAACTGCCACTTTTTCCACCCTCCTATGTGCGGACAATCACTGACAGAGAAAATGCCTAAGTATAGTGTGTCCATATTTTCACATAAAGGGTACCCAAAGAAGAGAACGGGGAAGAACAGACCCTATCCGTAATAGAAGTAACGGCAGGAGCAAGGAAACAAATTTTTTTGAGGAAATGAGAACTATAAAAGCACAGCTCGCCCTGCTAACAAGAGAGGACAGGACTCCGCAGGTATATTCCCCACACCATTACATACACCACCCCTCTATCCAGCACCACCGACCGATAATACAACCACAGTGGTATCAAGTGCCGCAACCCCAATTCTCCCAAATGCAGCGGCCAAACCAATAACACCAAACAAGAACCGACATCGACCTGGAAACGACGACTATATAGGAAAACTGAACACGAAAATTAGAAACCCAATAAATGTTTTATACACAAATATTCAAGGCCTCTACACGGACCATGCAGGCTGCAAATTACAATACTTACAGAATTTAGCTACCGATTCCAGCATAGATATTATATGCCTAACGGAAACACACTTGCATAAATGTGAAAAAGGCTGCGAAAACTGTATCGAGGATACTGAATTGGCATTGCTGGATTACAACATTCACAGAGCAGACAGAGTGGCTAGACGAGGGGGAGGATGTTGCATCTACTTGAAAAACACATACACATGTGAAGTGAAGGTAAACAAATCAAACAACAGAGTTCAAGTTATTATATTAGAAGTAAAAGAACTGAACCTAACCATTATGAACATCTACAGACCACCAAACACCACAAAAAGTGAATTCCAATTTGCTACAAATGAAATAGAAAACATATTAAAATTACTTGAAACTCCAGCAACAAATATTCTAATTTTCGGAGATTTTAATTTCCCATTCATATCATGGAAGAAAAATAACGAAGTTATATATGTTGAGAAGTTTCATGGCAACATTACTAATAATGATAGAACCCAAGCAACAATGCTATTACATATTATGGAACATTACGCCCTTACCCAGGAAATCTGTGAAGCCACGAGAAAGGAGAACGTTTTGGATTTAATCTGGACAAATAACGAGATAATAATAAATAAAAAAGTAATGCACACAATGTTCTCCGACCATAATCTCATCGATATACAATTGAAGTTATCATCCAGAGGTCCGAAAACGCATCCTAGAGAGGCAGATGGAATATTTGAAGGCTTAAACATAAATTCAATGAAAGTAAATTGGGAAAACGCAAATAAAGAGTTAAAGGAGGTAAATTGGGAATTGCTACTTCACAAGACTCTACAAAAAATACTATGTACAACAGAGACTGAAACCAAACCTATAATAGTGAAACATATTCCAGAGAGACAGAAGAAAACGTACCAAGCTCGAGAAGAAAATTAGGACACTATTCAGGCAACGAAGACAGATGTAGAACTGATGCAGAGAGACTCAAACTAGAGAGGAAACATGGCGAAATAGAAATGGACCTAAAGCAAACTTCATACATAAGACAAACGAGGAGGAAAACAAGGTAGCAGAAAACATAAAAAATAACCCAAAATACTTCTACACGTTTGCGAAAAGTTAAATGCAGTGTAAGGAGAGTATTGGTCCGTTGATAGACGGGGAGGCTGAATACACAAATGACCCGAAAGAAATAAGTGAACTGCTTAGGGAACAATTTAACTCTGTGTTTAGCACCCCTAAGTCCGAGATGGAAGTGGGAAACCCAGACGAATTTTTCGACATAGATACAGATCAACCAAGAACAAATTCCAGTACAAACCTATTAATGGACTTCGAGTTCACGGAAGGTGATGGAAGGTGATGTAATTATGGCCTTATCACAGATGCGAGACAATTCAGCGCCAGGGGCAGACACATGGAGTGCCACATTTCTGAAGAAATGCAGAGAGTATTGCCAAACCGCTATACTTACTATGGAGATAATCACGCGACACAGGACAAATTCCACTCCCCTTAAAGAACGCGAACACTGCCCCCCCCCCATTTAAAGGTGGCAACACAGCAATGCCCAAAAATTATCGGCCAGTGGCTCTCACCTCACGCCTTATAAAGTGTTTTGAACGTATAATAAGAAGCAAAACTACCTAGTACCTACAAGAAAAAGACATATAACCCAAATCAACATGACTTCAGGGCGGGAAGATCATGCCTATCACAGCTGCTAGACCACCAGGAGAAAATATTAGAAACATTGTGTCGAGGACAAAACATAGATGTAATATATACGGACTTTGCTAAAGCCTTCGATAAATGTGACCATGGAATCATAGCACACAAACTTAAGAATACAGGCATTACTGGAAAGCTAGGAAGGTGGATATTTAATTTCTTGGCGCAAAGAACAGAGAGTGGTGATAAACGGAGTGAAATCGAAGTCTCGGAAGTCGTGAGCTGTTAGCTACCTTGCTGTTCATAATAATGATTGCAGATATTGATGCACATATTAAGGACAATATTGTATCATGCTTCGCAGATGACACAAAGATATATAAGGAAATACTGAACGAAGATGACATAAGAAAATTACAAAACGACAGTGAAACATTATTCCAGTGGGCGGAAGACAACAATATGAAGTTCAGCGAAGAAAAATTCCA
This sequence comes from Bathynomus jamesi, assembly GCA_023014485.1. Classification (NCBI taxonomy): domain Eukaryota; kingdom Metazoa; phylum Arthropoda; class Malacostraca; order Isopoda; family Cirolanidae; genus Bathynomus; species Bathynomus jamesi. The sequence continues at coordinate 468,860 of JAJOZX010003067.1, read as the reverse complement.
GCTTCTAAGATATGGTAATAACAAGTTACAGAAAAAAGGGTACAAAACTCTGCAAGCCAAACAGATAGCACCAAATCCACAAGTCAGGGGGGGATTCTTGGGAGTAATAATGTCGTCGAATGCAGAATTCAGAGAGCACTATAAAATCAAAATTACAACGGCTAGAAAAATAATGGGAATCATCTGGAGGAGCTTCCGCAGCAGAAAAGCAAACATCATGCTCAAATTATGGAAGAGTCTACAGTAGTCCTACCAATAATTGAGTATTGCTCAGTACTCACAAGCCCACAGAGAAAACGAGACATTGCGAACATTGAAGCTATACAAAGGACTTTTACGTCTAAGATAGAGGAAACGGAAGGTGAAGACTACTGGTCTCGCCTACAATCCATGGAACTCTACTCTCTCGAAAGAAGGCGCGAGCGGTACACAATAATATACATATGGAAAATACTCGAGGGCTCTGTCCCTAACTTTAGAAATGAAATAGAAACAAACTGGAATGAGAGAAGAGGCAGATTTTGTACGGTCCCAGCTGCGGTGGGACGAGGGGCCATGAAAACGAGGATGGAAAATACCCTCAGAATACGAAGCCCAAAGCTTTTCAATGTCCTACCAAAAGAAGTGAGGAATCTCCAGCACACCAACCTGAATAACTTCAAGAACCAGCTGGACAGATTCCTGTGCAAAGTCCCTGACCAGCTATGCATGGCTGGCTACGAGGGCAGGAGGAGATCAGAGCAATTCCCTCCTCCACCAAATCCCACAAATAAGGCGGGATGCTGCAGAGGGGTCGACCGCAGGTCGATCCTGAACCGTCGTTCAAACTCACGAAAAGTATGTATGTATAAATGGTATTTGGTATTCACAAACAACAGCAACTTAATTGAGCATGTAGAAATATCCCCAACTATAATATCGGACCACATCATCATTGAAATAACAACTAATATAAAAGCAACAGGAAATGAAAGAACACGAACAACAGAAAGAAGCAAATTCGAAACTTTTAATTTTCACTCCAAAGCTATAAACTGGGAAGATGTTGCATCCAGCATGGAAGTAATAGATTGGAAAACCATCTTCGAGGCCAAGACAACGGAAGAGATGCTAATGACTTTTGAGAAGACGTTAGAAATTGTGGAAAGACATGTCCCAAAAATACAACAAAGAGGAAAGAGAAGCAGGTTCGAGAGACAAAAGAGGTCATTGTTGCGAAAGAGAAAAAGAGTGACTGCAAAATTAAGTAACTGTAAAGATAACATCATCAGAAAAATATTAAATGATAAACTGCAGAGCATCGTTGACGTCATACAGGAACTAATTGAGAAGCATACAGAAAAAGACGACGACGACGCTATAGAAGCGATAAAGGTTAACTCAAAGTACTTCTATAAATTCTGCAAATAGAAAGTCGAAAAACCATGCGACTATCGGACCTTTGAAAAAAGAGAACAGTGCTTTAACTGATAATCAAACAGAAGTATCTGAAATATTAAGAGCTCAGTACGAATCATCTTTCAGTATCCCAAAAACTGACAAACTGAGATGCGACAGAAACGCGTTCTTTGAAGAACTACAAGGGGAAAATATAACGGACTTCGACTTTACGACAGATGATATTACACAAGCTATAGGGAAACTAAAAACACATTCAGCGGCAGGACCGGATAAATGGAATGCCACACTGATCAAAAACTGCAATGCAATCACTGAGCCCCTATACTGGATATGGAGACGATCACTAGACACGGGAGAAATACTGGGCATCCTGAAGAGCGCGAACATAGTTCCAATACATAAAGGAGATCGATCCGAGGCCAAAAACTATAGGCCAGTGTCGCTTCCATCTCATCACTAAAATATTTGAAAGAATAGTCTGACAGAAAATCTGACTTTTTGGAAACTCAGAAAAATTTTAATGATAACCAACATGGGTTTCGGTCAGGCAGGTCATGCCTATCACAACTAATGGAACACAACATTATTGATGCACTTGAAAGTAATGAAAACTATGATGTAATATGCACAGACTTTACCAAAGCGTTTGACAAGTGTGACCATGGAATCATAACACAAACTGAAATATATGGGAATAACAGGAAAAGTCGGGATATGGATATATAATTTCCTTAGTGAGCGGCGGCAAGTCGTTACAGTACAAGGAGTATCTTTATCAGAATCAAATCAGAGGTTCTCAGCTCAGTACCACAAGGAACCAGTATTAGCTCCACTAGTCTTCATAATCATGCTGACATAGATGAGGACGTTACCAGAGACAACACAGTAACATCCTTTGCCAATGACACAAAGATCAGTAGAAAAATAAGAAACCCAGAAGATATAGGATCTCTTCAAACAGACATGAACAGAATCTACAAGTGGACGGAAGACAACAATATGAAATTTAACACTCGAGAAATTTCAGCTGTTACGGTACGGAAAAAGAGAAGACCTAAAATCCATAGAATATTATACCCCAAATGGATAGGAAATTCAGAGAAATTCTAGAGCAAAAGATTTAGGGGGTGTAATGACTAATGATGCGAAATTGGGCTCGTCCTCAAAAAGCTGTTCTGCTGATTCCAGCATATAAAATATTTTAAAATGTCCTGATAAACAGCACTATTCACGGTCGTGTTTACAAACGCCAGTGATCCAACATCTCTTGCAATCCTACAACCCCAGACCATAACAACATTCATTCGCTATAATCTTGACTGATCACTTTAAACACCTTTCATGATACAACTGGTCCCTCGTCTCCATACTAGATAAAACTTTGACTCCCGTAAAAAAAAAACACATACCACTCTTTTAAATCCATGTCGTGCTCTCTTTGAATCATTCGAATCTTCTCTGTTTTCCATGAAGCATTGGCTTAATCTTTGAAATCCTTGACCGGAATCCTATTTCAGTAGGCAGTGGAACGTTGTTTGTTTGGGTGTAGAGTACTAGAGTTTTCCCACATTTTCTGAAGCACTGTTGATGACACGAATCTGTTGGATATTGCGATATTCTTACAATTTCCAGTCTTCTCGTCCCTTTCTTGTTCTTTCTCTTCCTCAGCTGGATCGTGTTCTGAACTACAATCACAAGTTCTCAGTACCTTAGAAACCGTTGACTGACTGCATTTCATAATATCAGCAATCTGTATTTGCTTTTCCCAGATGTGCTTAATGCAATAATTGCCCGCTTCTAACCCACTGATAAATCAGATCCGTTACCCTTGTCTGCAAAATGAATATTGATATGGTGCTTGAAACATCATGTGTGTTCACTGCACCAGTTAATAAGAACATTCTAGAAATTTACGTCATTTCTTTTTATTTTGTTGGTTGAACCGCCTGTGAGAGTATTCCAATATTTCGTTACGGTATCTTTGCATTAATTTAGTATTCTTTTCAATGCATGACAGGTGAATTGCAAATGAATACCAAAATTCAATGGAGGTTAGATATATTTTTATAATAATGACATTTTAATGCTTATTTTCCAACTGAATGTTTGTTTAATTCAGCATCACAAAAACATTCTTTTTTTGACGACATTCTAAATTTTTGTCTGTATTTATTTATTTATAATTTATTTATAATTATTTTTACCGATGTTCCGTGCGTCGATCTCTCCTCATGTGAAGGTCAAGCCGGTGGCCCCACCTCTGGACCCGACTTAATGCAAGATAGTGTTACTGTCTTATGCCCTCCACCTCGCATATCCAGGCACACCTCGCACATCCAATGCCATCCTGAACCAGGCATCTAGTCTTCTTTTGAAGACTTCAACTTTGACATCAGTGATGTCCCTTATGTTCTTGGGTAGCTGGTTAAATAGTCTTGGTCCTTTGACAACAAAGTTATTTTCCTTCAGAGTTGAGAATGTCCTTTGTCTGGCCTTTAATTTGGGAACACTACACATTCTACCTTTCCTATTTTCCATTGTTATTTGGGTGGTTATCGGGTTCAGTTTGAGGTTAAGTACTAGTTTCGCTATTATTTTCCATGTGTATATTATGGTTTATCTCTCTCTTCTTTTTCCTTCTTTCCAGCGAATGCAGATTTAATGTACATAGTCTTTCCCAGTAATTGAATTCTTCGCAGTTACCGATGTTGGCTGTGAAATTTCTTTCTATTTCGTTTAGTTTAACTTTTTTCTTTTTTTTATATGGGGACGTGAAGACTGAGCAGTAAAGTATTCCGGTTTTGGTATCATCAGTGATTTTAGCAAGAGAATCATTACCTTACTTCTTTCTCCCTTCTTTTACATGTTCTCGGTAATTCTTTTGGTCTCGTTAACTCGAAAATCTTTTGCTTTTGTGTGTCTTTGAATTTTCTGCCTATTTGAGGCATAATATTCTGTTGTTTTTTGGCTCCTCACTTTTTGCATATCTTTTGAGCTGAATTTTTTCCGTGCTAAATTTCATGTTTTCTTCGAACGGTCTGTAGCTGGGGTCCTCAACACAACAAATCGTAGCTCTTATCATCAAATATTTATTGAAGTCTGAATTAAGAAACAAAAAATTGAATGAACTGAAATCTAAACTGGCATCACAGCAATCAGTTTTCACCAGGCCTGTGCTAACATCTAACAATGCCACCAATGCATCATTCAAAATTTCTGACTTGCTGGCAAAGAGAAAAAGCCATTTCAAGATGGGGAATTGTTAAAAAAAGCTTTAGCTTCTCTAGCTGGTGCTGATTCCCTTTTTGAATGATCTGTAAACAAACCAGACATTATCTTCGCAATAAAAACCTGTAGTTATCTGATAATACAGTCACAAGGCGGATACAAACAATCTCAAATGACATGCAAGTTCAAATGAGAAGCGATTTGAGAAGATGCGTTTGGTTTTCAGTTCAGCTTGATGAATCCACAAACATAACGGACACTTCTCAGCTGGCAGTTATGATAAGGATGGTATTTAGTGATTGCTCTGCAAAAGAAGAGTTTCTGAAATTATTGGCAATGAGAGGACGAACGAGAAGCGAAGACATTTATCATACATTCTAAAACCATGTAACGGAAATAAATTTGCCTCTTCAAAAGCTATCTTCTATTACTACTGATGGGGCACATGCCATGATTGGCAGAAATAATGGGTTCATTGCCCTTTGCAAGAAGGATGACTCATTTCCACTGTTAATTTCTTACCATTGTTATCATTCACCAGGAAGCATTATGTACGAAAGTGCTTCATTTTGGACACGCCATGGATGTTGTAACGAAAATAATTAATCAACAGCATTCAGGCGGCCTCTTTACAACACAGGCTTTTTAAGGCTCTCATAGATGTTGAGAGCGAGTATACTGATCTTGTACTTCACACAGAAGTCAGGTGGCTAAGTAAAAGTAAAGTTCTTGTCAGGTCTATAAAACTGATAGAAGAGATCAAGTATTTCCTAAAGTGGAGAAATGAACATGTCAAGCAAATTTATGACAATTCTTGGTTATCGGTCTTAGCTCTTCTTGTTGACTTAAGCGAAAAGTTAAAAGGTTTGAATCTTGGGCTTCAGGGTAAAGATAAGCATGTGGCTGAAATGATTGGTGTTGTAAACTCATTCAAATCAAAACTGACCTTGTTAAAGTCACTTAGAAAAAAGTCTTTTATTTCCCGAATATGAAACAATTTATCGGCGAGGGTGATTTCAACCCAACACCATTTGTGAACCACATTCAAACAGGATTTCAACAGTTCACCATCATGGAATCTTGATAACATTTTTTGTAAACCCATTCAACCCAGTGGCTGTAGCAGAGACAGATGTTTCCATTGGAGAACTCTTACTACAGGCAAGAGTAGAACTAGAACTGGAGATTTTGGGTCTACAAAATGACCTTCTGAGATTTCACTCAAGTGATAGTAATTTTTGGAGTCTGGTTGATCAAAACAAGTTTCCTTTGCTCAGAAGTGCTGCCTTGAAGATAGTGTCTTGTTTTGGTTCAATGTATCTCTGAGTCGGTTTTCAACAATGAAAATAAAATCTGAACTCCGATCCGCCTTACGACGCTCATCTCGACGATTGTTTGCGAGCAGAGATATCACCATATTCCCCAAATTATGAATAGGTGTTTCGGTCATTCCATGGAGATGTCAACTTCCAGGCCAAAAATTTTTTTTTTTTCAGCAAAACCACAGTTGTAATACACCATTTTATAGGGGAAATGTCTCTATTTTAATATTCTAGAGATACTGATTCTATCATGTAGAGAAAAAAAGGTTATGCAGTAAAATGTGAACGTCGGTCTATCATTAGTTTTTCAGTGTCAAGAAATAGCAAAGTTGACAGTGTTGTATTGTCGTACAGAATGCAGAGATCACTGATAAATGTATGTGTTGTACATTGGGGTACTATCTGTGCATTCACTTAACAGTTGATACTTGCCAACCATTTTTTCTCCAGGCTTTATTGAAGTGAACCAGGTCTCTTATGTAACGACCATTACGTTTTTCTTTTGTTTTTTAGATAGCTCAATGCAGAAAGCAAGCAGAACCATATCAATATATATTATCAATAAGCTATCAAAGAGAAACAGGACAGTAATGACGTTTTACCTCTGCCTCGTTCACTTTTAAAGAAAACGCACGTAACGGTCGTTACACCACCATAACAGTCCTACAATGTAACAACCGTTACATACTTTCTTTGCAAATTGCGTGTATAAATGTTGACTTTGTTGGGTCATGCCAATCCTAAGTATTATGTTTATCCATATTAAATGTTTTTTAATTTATTTCAGACTCTCTCTCTCTCTCTCTCTCTCTCTCTCTCTCTCTCTCTCTCTCTCTCTCTCTCTCTCTCTCTCTCTCTCTCTCTCTCTCTCCTCTCTCTCTCTCTCTCTCTCTCTCTCTCTCTCTATATATATATATATATATATATATATATATATATATTATACACAGGGTGTCCGAGAATTATCTGTACAATTTTTGGCTGTTATTAAAAGTCAACCATGAAGTGTAGAAATTCCAGTGTTGTCCCATTTTACAGAGAATCTCTTTTTCTGATACCACGTTTTGACAAGTTTTTTAGAAATGTACGCGGGTGACAGACATTGATGATTTAAAAGCAAGAATCACAGCTGCTATTGAGCGAATTGATGTGGATATGCTGCAGCGTACATGGCAACATTTGGAGTATCGATTGGATGTTTTGCGAATCACTAATGGTGCACATATCGAATGTTTGTAACAACGTTACTTTAATAAAAGAAACTTTTGAAAATACAGATTCTAAATAATCTTGTTTAAGAATTTTACGTGTGTTATCAAGAATTTTATTAAAAGATGAAATTGTACAGATAATGTTCGGACACACTGGAATTTCTAAAAAACTTGTCAAAACTTGGTATCATAAAAAACTTAATGAGATTCTCTGTAAAATGGGACAACACTGGAATTTCTACACTTCATGGTTGACTTTTAATAACAGCCAAAAATTGTACAGATAATTCTCGGACACCCTGTATATATATAATATAATACTATATATAATATTCATATAACTATAATAATATATAGTACTATATATATACACAATATATAATATGCGTCCTTTATACATCTACAGATCTACAGAAGCTAAGGCTAACAAAGACCCTAAGATCCACTCTAAGGTTAGCCAGAGAGAAAGAAGAGTGTAAGGGTTAAAAGAAGAGAATATGGGGTTAAGTAAGTAGCAAAACCTGTCATTCTTGGGTTAACATTCATTCAGAAAAAGAGAGAGAAAGACTCGCCATTATCATCCGCCGTACACTGCCGACAAGTCGGAAAAATAGTCGAAGAGAATAGGAAAGGGGTGAAAGATGAAAAGTAAAATAAGAGCGCTGACAAACCATGCAAACACAGTCTTAACTCAAACACTGTCATACCATGCAAATTAAAGACATGCAAGTAAAGAGAGGATAACAAAAGGGAAAAAAAGTATGAAAAGTATAACAAAAGGTGTATTAGTTTACGCTACGAGCTACATCTAAGTTCGTGTTAGTTTAATTTTTTTTTTAATATAGTTTTGTTGCTGGCATATCACACGCTGGCATTAATCGTCAACAGACTCAAACCTCGACCATTACCCCGAGAGCTCCTGTTGCTAATTGGTTTATTATTTTAAACGACGTTAATATTTTTAAAATGCCTATCTAAACGGTTTTTAAACATATTAACGCTGATACCGTTCACGACGGACGCAGGAAAATTATTCCATTTATCAATTACTTCAAACGTAAAAACGTTTTTAGCGATGTTAGTAATGAAACGTCTGCCACGTAATTCAAATCCGTTATTACAAGTATTTCTATTATCGAAAATAAACAATGTCAAAATTTACGTTATCGATGTTATTAACGATTTTGAAAACTTCAATAACCTCCCCCTTAATCTCCTAGTTTCGAGTGAATGCAAGTCTAACCCTTTAATCCTATCTTCGTAAGACTTGTTGCGCAATGACGGAATTAGTTTCGTGGCGCGTCGCTGAACCCTTTCCAACCTATCTACCCTCACGCAAATACAGGCACCAAAACTGAACGGCATATTCTGAAGCCTGACTACGGACTTGTAAAGGAGCAATATAATATTCTTCGATTTAAATTTGAAATTACGCGCTATGAAGCCTAACATCCTATTAGCTTTTACGCAAGACTCCAGGCACTGGTTCCTAACTTTTAAATCCTTAGATAGGCGTACGCCTGAATCTACTTCCTCGTCAACGTTCGCTAACTTTCTAGCATCCATCGTGTACGTGTAATTGTTGTTACGAGAACCTATATGCAAAACTTTACACTTGTCTACGTTAAATTGCATCTGCCACTTATCCGTCCACTCCATAATCCTATTTACATCGGCTTGGAGCCTATTTCTATAGTCCACGTTAAGAACTTTACCGCCTATTTTAGTATCGTCCGCGAATTTTGACACGTTACTAATCAAGCTTACATCTATGTCGTTAATGTAGATTACGAATAGCAATGGGTCTAACACTGAACCCTGTGGGACATCGTTACCTACATCCAACCACCCCGATTACCTACCATTAACAACGACCCTCTGTTTCCTGGCACGAAGCCATTCCTCTAACCAGTTAGCTACTATGTTAACATATGTTAGCCTATGTTAACTTGACCGCGTATACCGTGCGGTTTAACCTTCGCAATTAATCTTCTATGCGGAACTGTATCGAACGCTTTTTTAAAGTCTAAATAAATAACGTCAGCCGCTCTATGCATATCGTATTCACGCACTGTTTCGTTATAAAACTCTAACATATTCGTTAAACAAGATTTATGGTTCGAAATCCATGCTGACTACTATTAATCAAATTGCAACTTTCTAAGTGATCGACGATACGATCCCTAACTACAGATTCCAAAAGCTTACCGACAAATGATATTAAGCTAATAGGCCTATAATTGCTAGCTACTGTGTGGTCGCCTTTTTTTAAAAATGGGCGTAACGTTAGTTAATTTGAAGTCTTCAGGAATAATCCCCGCTTCCAGTGACTTATTAAAAATTTTTGTTAAGGGGCCTACGATAACGTTTAAAATCTTTCAAATGTCTAGGATAAAGCGCGTCAGGGCCTGGAGTCTTGCTAACTTTTAGCTTATCGATATGATGCACAATCTCACCCTCGTAAACAGTTATTTCATTGAAAATAGTCTCGCTACTAAAAGGAACGATATCGTCCACGTCTGGGACATTATTTAAATCTTCTACGGTAAAAACTGTCGCAAAAAAGTTGTTAAAAATACCCGCCATCGCCTGAGCGTCAGAAGCCAAAACGCCGTTAACGTCCACTAGAGGGCCTATGTTATCTTTTATCGGCTTACGATTATTGACGTAGTCAAAAAACTTTTTCGGATTATGTTTACTAACCTCAGCTACAATTATTTCAAAATTACGCTTCGCATTCCTAACAGATCTTTTAACCTAATGTCTAAGCTCGCTAATCTATTAAAGTTCGCTTCCGTGCCATTGCGCTTATTAAGTCTATAGGCTCTGTTACATGTAGCGGAGTATTTTGTCGTTGCATCTTAGGTGTAGGTTTTTGCTTTGCCGTTTCTGTACCCTCATGTATACCATTTTGTCGTTTCAACTTAGGCTTTCCGCAGGTTGTCTTGTAATCAACCACAGTAGGATGACTCGTACCAAGTTCATAGCGTATGCTACGCTTTGATTAATACTTTGAACGCAAATTATTATATTTTTATTCGTTTCTCCTAAAAGAGAATTTTATTTTTGAAATTAGCCGATAAAACGACAAGTACTAGAAAAATGTATTTTCATTTAAAATTTTTACAGTTCATAAAACTGAAAAGATCCAAATCAGCAGAAGCATTAGAAATGCAGATCATCTGAAGTCCTTACAGCCGGACACAAACAAAATGTACAAATCAGGGGTCCCCAACATTTATGTGGTCAAGGGCACATTCGAATTTTAGAGAAAGAGCGGCGGGCGTCAACGCACTTTGACCTGTAATATATATATATATATATATGCACTAGAATCACAAAATAACACGTGACCTTATTAATAAGCAAACAACCACAAGGATGTCATTAAGAATTCATTGATTAAGAACTCCCCTTTAAGTGAACATGGGTGTGTATATAAAATCCCTTGCACAATATGTAATAAATTTTACATTGGCCAAACTGGTAAGACTCTTGAGTTACGTATTAAACAGCATCAATACAGTATAAGAAGTGGTCAGGAATCTAACGCTATTTTCATTCACGTAAGAGATTCTAATCATCCCATTGATTGGAAAAATGCTTCTAAATTAAGGTTTAGTAAATCTATTGTTAGCAGAAATATATTGGAATCAAGTGTGATCAAGAATAATGCGGATTTGGTCTTTAATATTAGCCCTGGGTTGTACAAATTAGATTCGTATATTGTCAGTAAGTTGGCGATGGGCCTACTGTTTTCTTAATTGCATTTTTTGCCTCTTAATGGTTTGCCCTGGTTAAATAAATAAATATTATTGTAAGAACTGTTAACATTCTTATGTGTCTAGTTTAATTGTAATATTTCTTTCGTGTATAATCTTTGGTTTGCTGGGTGGTTTATTGGATATTTGAAGTGGGTTGCTGTTGGGATAACTATTTTTTCCAGATTGTTTGTTGAAATTTTGTAATAATTCTGTAAGACGATGGCAACTTTCCCTTTGTTTTCATTAATTTCGGGCCTTGTAATTTTTCCTATTTCAATTAAATATTAGTGTTAATAACCATTATAATAATTATTTTTTTTTTTTTTAGGTTTTCTGTACTGGTGTTTTGTCTAATTTCATCTGTATAGTAATTAATCAGCCTACAGATTATGTTTTCTATTTGTTATCTACGTCATCTATTTGTTTTTCATTAAATTCTTGCCTATTAATTGCCTGTTTTAATTAAATGTTAATAACCATTATAATAATTTTTGTTCTCTGTATTGGTTTTCTTTTTGTCTAATTTCATCTATACAGTATATATTTTTTATTCAGTTATTTAGCTGCCTACAGATTATGTTATCAATTTGGGGAAAAAAATCTTTAGAGGGCTTTAAGGCCTTTAATTTGAGGTGCCAATTGTGAATTTTTTGCTTGTCTATTTAACTCAAATACTTTGTAATCTCCGTCTATTTTCTGTTCTTCCTTGATAATGTGAATATATCACGAAAGCGCTCGGACTTTGTGTTTCCTTTTCCTTGTGGTTGTTTGCTTATATATATATATATATATATATATATATATATGTGTATATATATATATATTTTTTTTTTTTAAGTTCGGGAAGAACCGATTCGCCTCTATTTAAAAGGGCATATCTCGGCGGAAAAACAAAGAAAAAGTGAGAGGAAAGACAGAGGAAAAAGAAAGGGTAGAGGGGACAGTCGAAGTGGCAAAAGACCAAAGGATGACAAGGACTGCAGGGTCGAGCCCCATCATCCTTGGGTGCTAGGGCCGGGAGGGCGCACGTGAAACCTCCAGGAACAAGTACGTACAAACGAGCACAAAGAGCACTCAAGAGTACGAGCTTAGAACCCCCTTGCGGGGGTGTATATATATATATATATATATATATATATATATTAGGGTGTCTCAAATATACGAATGGAGGATTTCTGGTCGGGGCGACGCTTGCCCGTATTACACCTTTATAAAGGATTATCACAAAATTTGACAGCTGTAGGAGGATTTTTAGGGGTCACTCAAGTTCGCCACTTCTGTTTCACTTATACAAGATTTTTTTCTCTTTCGCAGGTGATGGTTACTAGAGCAGGAAACCAGTTGTGGTTGCTGGACAAGGCCCCAATTGCAGCGATTGTTTGTCCACGACTTCCATCGAAGGAGCAATGCCTGCTCCTTTACTTCCACCACCACCAAGACCAAGAGGGAAGGAAGACCAAATCGGAGAGCATTCGCCTGGTGGTGGAAACCATCTGGCCCATCTGGGAGAAGGCCAACATACCAACTACCACCAAGAAGTACGCAGGGGAGAAGCTGGCGAAGTTGATCGATACCTACGACGCACTCAAGAAGAACAGGACAAAGCCGCAAGAGGATTACCGGTACAAGGAGGGGATGTTCAAGTCGGATTTGGAAGACGTGTTTGACGTGGCTCACTCCTCCGCGATATCCTCCTCCAAGGTCCCTCAGGAGGACAAGGATTTTCTCACCTCGCAGAGGGAAGACAGGATGTCGTCAAGTCTTGCGGAGGTGGACCAGAAGACAGCGAAGAAGAAAGCTGTGAAGCGGAAGAGGGATCTTGCAGCCACGGCTAGGAAGAGTAAATGGGATGCTGGGGTGACACAGCTCATGGAGGTAGCGATCTTGGAGGTGGATGGTAGCAGCACTGAAATGAACACGGAAGACGAGGATGACGACGACGAGACGTACCAAGCGCCCAGCACCAGCAAGGCCCAGACTCAAAAGAAAAGGCGAATGAATGCCCTCACGGACCCAAATCTCATCGCTGCTTGGGATCGCGACATGTCCGTGAGACAAGCAACGTCGTCCTTTGCAGCAGCAGCTCAGAGTTTGGGTCATGACCTGGATGACCTGGTAATCTCGCCAGCAACTGTTCATCGAACACGGAACAAGATCCGAAAGGAGATGGGAGAAGAGTTGACCCGAAAGTTCGAAGCTTCTGGTCCTTTAGTCTTGCACTGGGATGGGAAACTGTTGGAAGATATCGCCAAGGAGAAGAAGGAGGTTGACCGGATTGCTGTTGTGGTGACGGGTGATGGAGTCGAGGAGCTTCTTGGTGTACCCGTTGCGGTGGACGGCACTGGAAAAGAACAGGCTGCAGCCGTACTCCAGGAAGTCCAGGCTTTTGGCATTTCGGAGCAAATCATTGGACTGGGATTCGACACCACAGCTGTGAACGCTGGGATGATCCAAGGTGCTTGCGTTCGCATTGAGCAGGAGTTTGGCCGTCCCATGTTGTGGTTGGCTTGCCGTCACCACGTCTTGGAGATCTTACTCAAGGATGTCTTCGTGCGATGTCTGGGGCCCTCCTCTTCCCCTGACATTCTCCTCTTCAAAAGATTTCAACAGCGGTGGGCCTCCATTGACAAAGGGTCATTCTTGTCCATCGGTGACGAAAGCAATCCCACAACAACTGACAACTGGGCAAATCAAGCGTCTTCCATGAAGAAATACCTGCAGCTGACGCTTTCCCACGGCACACATCCCCGAGAAGACTACCGTGAACTCCTCATCCTTTCCTACCGCTTCCTTGGCGGTCAGGTCCAGGGGGGATTTCGTCAGCCTGGGGCCTATCACCACGCCAGATGGATGGCCAAAGCCATCTATGCCCTCAAGATTTTCATGTTCCGTCACCAATTGGACCTGACAGCCAGGGAAGAAGGAGGACTTCGGCGGCTGTGTTTGTTCATCTCCCTCGCGTACGTGAAGCAGTGGAATGAGGCAATGGTCTCGAATCGAGCTCCACTGAACGACCTAGAGTTCCTTCGCCTGCTCGAGGCCTACCCTGACAAGGAAGTCAGCCACACGGCATCCATGGCCTTGAAAAGGCACCTGTGGTACCTCTCAGAGGATCTCGTGGGGCTTGGTTTCTTTGACGACCGCATTCCAAAGGACACTAAGCTAAAGATGGTCCAACGACTTCAATCCCCCGCCACGAAGAAAGGACTCAAGCGGATCGATCCGAAGAACTTCAATCCACAGCAATCCATCGAGCTCTTCGTCACCCGGAGAACAAAAGAAGTCTTCTTCCGCGCGATCCTTCCAGAATCTGTCTCCCACCTTCCTCATGAAAGATCCAGAGGATTGGATCAATGACCAGGATTGGATCACGGCGCAAAAGAGGGTGAAAGCCCTGAAGGTGGTCAATGACGCCGCCGAGCGTGGTATCGCTTTGATGAAAAGATTCAATTCCACCATCACGCGTGATGAGAAGCAGAAGCAATTCGTCCTCAAGGTGGTTCGGGCTCACCAGAAGTTGATCCCCGTCAAGACGAAGGAGAGTTTGAAGAGTAAAATCAAGTAGTGTAGGACAGATTGATGATGAAAACAATCCATTTATACGCGCTTATTTCAATTAATGAAAGGTGCATTTCGTTTATTTTCATTTTTGTTCAGAAATAAAGAGAATAAGAGAATGATAGAAATTTCTTTTTTTTCCTAAATAGCTACAAGAAAGTGTTAAACTTGAGTGACCTCTAAATACTGTTCGATTCCCAGCATTTTTCGATTTTTAGAACCTCTATGCCTATTGAAATCGGGGCAGCATTCGCGAGCAAGAGAAAATCGAAAAAAAAAAATTTCTATGTATTAATGAGACACCCTAATATATATATATATATATATATATATATATATATATATATATATATATATATATATATGTTATTCATACAAAATTATGATGCATTGAAACTTAATGCGTGATAACAAACGCTAAAAATATTCATATCTCTGCTAATGTGAGCAGTGGCACTACATTTCATCAAAATGGGTCAATCCATCGTAACGGGTCAATCCATCGTAACGGGTCAATCCATCGTAACGGGTCAATCCATCGTAACGGGTCAATCCATCGTAACGGGTCAATCCATCGTAACGGGTCAATCCATCGTAACGGGTCAATCCATCGTAACGGGTCAATCCATCGTAACGGGTCAATCCATCGTAACGGGTCAATCCATCGTAACGGGTCAATCCATCGTAACGGGTCAATCCATCGTAACGGGTCAATCCATCGTAACGGTCGTTACATTCGGAAGCAAGTTATGGTTGAACTTTAACCGGTAGATCATACTGTATTAATCTGAAAATATTGATGCTTCACATATAGTTGCAGTAGACGTAGGGCCATACACAGGTATATTTATTTTAAAATTTTAATATCTCTTTTTTTTATTTTAGATTGAAACAAACACAGCGTAACGGTCGTTACACGAATGCAACCTCAACTCCCACTGCATATTACATTTGTCCAAAAATCTGAGTTGGCCAGTGAGTTTACCATACATAGACTAGGGATGAGGTTATGTAGCAATACGCCATTTATACAGGGTGTCCCAGAATTAACTATCTATTTCAATGAAATCGGACAAATTTAATAAAAACTGACATAATTTTGTGTTTATTACTAAATTATGATACAAAAACAAATAGATTTATAAATCATAAGTCAAAACTTTATTTATTTGAATGTGATAAGCCTTTTTCATCAGTGTCGAACGCAAGATTCTATGAACTTGTCTTGGATATGTTGACTCTTCGACCGGCCTCCCTAACCGAAGTTGTTGGTTCATCCTCAAACAATTGTCGTACCTGTTCGGTACTGTTACGTGCTGTCCTTGGGCGTCCTCTTCCCACCTCGTCGTGTACGGATCCAGTTCTTTTAAATTTGTTCACAAGTTCACGAATCGCTTTGTCTGTAGGACCGGTTCTGTGGAATCTTCTTGTAAGTTTTTCTCTGATTTCATTACATTGCATTCCTTTGATACGGGATGTTACAACAAAGATGCGTTCTTGTGTATTCATTATTAATAGGGTTCTGAAAGAGAATGAAAATAAAACTGAAAAACTATGAAAAAATTATGAAAATAAAATTATGAAAAAAATTTAGAAATTTATACATTTTTAACACATATTGAACATGATAAACATAAATAAAAGTGTGTTTTTAAAAAATTTGTCCGATTTCATTGAAATAGATAGTTAATTCTGGGACACCCTGTACAGCTAATCAATCTGCATTAAAAAAAAAATCGTTGCAACAGTTGTTACTGTGCGATTTTAGTAATTTAAACAGCCACTTATTGGTACGAAACACGAACAGCATTTGGTCAAATACTTGAATCTTTACCCAATAAACACGTTATTCTGTGTGTGTGTGTGTGTGTGTGTGTGTGTGTGTGTGTGTGTGTGTGTGTGTGTGTGTGTGTGTGTATTAGTGATTCCCGGATCTGCACGAAGATTCCGTTCCTGTAAAAGCTCGTCGCGAAATTGTGCAGGTCGGAACTATCTCACCATAATATAAATGGAGTTAGGGGGACAAAAGTTTAAAAAATTATATAAGAAATTATATTGAAATTTTGGTATTCCCACGAATCTTTTACCGTTAGGTTAGGTGGGACATTCACAGGAACAGTGTACTATCTGAATGTTTTGGCTCCTCTTGCGGTGTGAGACAAGGCTCCTTGCTCTCTCCTATGCTGTTTAATGCGTATATTGACAGATTAATTACTTCACTTAATGACGCAACAGTGGGATGTTGTATAAATAACACAAGGATAAATAACTTAGTTTATGCTGATGATATGGTGTTAATAAGTCCGTCTGCAGAAACATGATATTCTTTTTAATGTTACAAAAACTAAGATTATGCAATTTCATCCTAAACGCTGTAATCAGCCATGATATTAGGTTTAAAATGAGAGGTGAAGTAATTGAGGAAGTACAAGAATTTAAGTATTTGGGTCAAACTATCACCAGCTCCTTAAGTGATGACTCAAATATAAGAAAATCTCGAAGCCTTTGTGCTAAAGCGAATATGACTATAAGGAACTTCCGGTTCTGTACAAGTGAAGCTAAAGACACTCCCTTTCGTACTTTCTGCAGCAGGACAGCAACTCTGGGTGAATTATAAAAAAGGTTCTGGCAGAACCCTAAATTTGCTGTAGAACAGGTCTTTTAGACTCTTACATACACCCCCCCACCCCGAGATGCTCAGCTTCGCAAATGTTTTCTACCCGCAATGTCCCGAGCTTCCCGGAGGTAACAAGACGTGTTCAATATAGTTTAATGCAAAGAATTAAAAAATCAACCAACCCGATTATCCAAGCTATCCATGAGTCCTGCCGTTTGTCCTCAAAGCTATGGAATTCTTGGTAAGAAAACGTCTGTCTGTAGCTCCACTTAATTTCGACATTAATGTATTATTTCTAATCAATTGTATATATTTCTATCCCTAGTATGTGAACTGTCATTGTATAAATAATATTTGTCACATGGACTATAGTCTGCCAATAAACATTTTCATTTATAACTGGCTATAGTGCAGAATGCCTTTAGCCCATTGTTGTTTATCTTACACGAAAAGCAAACTCCTGTTTAGATTGCAAAGAAGAAAATTATCCCAGAGATAAGTCTTTAGACTGCATCAAGCGCCGATTCTTTGCGCATCATTGTGACAACTTAAAAAAATGCTTTACATTGGGCATAGGCCTTATGAAGTATAACCAACGATAGATATATATATATATATAATATAATATATATATTAGTGATGTAGGTCACATCCGCATCCGCATAACATCCGCACATTTTCTCGCATCCGCGTCCGCATCCGCACTTTGGACTGCGGATGTCGTGCGGATGTGGACTGTTGAGATAAAACGTCATTGATAAGCGGAAATTATCAAATTCTACTATATTAATAGAACTAGTTCATTGTGCGCAAAAGTGATGCAAGCGACAAGACGAGAGGCTGTTCTTGTATGAAGTTACTCTCTTGCAACCTACTTAGATCCACGTTGACGCGATGTCAAAAGATGTAGTAAAAATGATCGAGAGCTATCACCAAGAAAAACGCCTGGCTGCATGTGACAATCCTATTAGTTGGTGGAAAAATATGCAGAATATCTATCCATACTTGAGTAAACTTGCAAGGAAACATTTAGCCTGTCCTCCAACAAACGTACCAAGCGAGAGATTATTTAGCAGTGCTGGATTAATATATGATGAAAAGAGAAACAGACTGGCAGCAGAAAAGGCAGAAAAATTAATGTTCCTTAAGCATAACCTTCCTATAATTAAGTTTGAACATTAAACGATGAACATCTTAGTTTACTTTATTTTAATTACTCATTTATAAATATGCCTAATAAAACTTTAAACTTAATATAAATAGTTATCAAGCTAATTAAAGATCTCTTTCTATAAGGGTGGAGGTTGGGGAAAGAGGTCGGTGGGGTGCATTTGAGTTGGGTTCACGTCCCGCATCCTGGTAACACAATTATGGTTTCTAATTGTGGCTGAAACTCAACAAAATATAACGAATTTATTTGCAGACGAATTCACTAATTGATTTCTATATTAGATGCTTGATATTATTTTATATGTTCAGAGAAAAGTACAGCAATTATTGTACAATTAATCAATTATATTACATTATAGCTACAGCTATCTCTATATAACTTATTATATACGTTAAACACAACAAATCTCGAATATATCCTAAAAAATAACGAAAATGTAGACATCCGCATCCGCGGATGTTGAAATCAAACATCCTCATCCGCATCCGCATCCGCTGATGTGAAAAAAATGACATCCGCTACATCACTAATATATATATATATAAATTTTTAATTTGACCAAAGAAATTAAAGTTATCATGTTACAGCTTACGTCAGGTAATTAACCAGAGACGATTTTTAAACATAGAACTTTGGAGACTGTACTGATGGGGTTGTTTAACTTTCTTCGCAACATCAAAGGTCGTGTGACAGAGTTAACGTGGATCTGAAGCACGGGTCCCTACATCGTCTGGACGGAGAGAACGGTCTCCCATCCAACTACTATCCGAACCAATGTCGGTTAACCTCATTGATCAACGGGAAGCGGTGTTACGACATTGGCTGCGACGTAGCCGTGTGTGTGTGTGTGTGTGTGTGTGTGTGTGTGTGTGTGTGTGTGTGTTTTAGGAAATAAATGAAATGTACACCCTCATCCTTTAATTATGTCTATTAGGTTCAATTAATATTAAAAACATGGTCTCTCATTTTGTCCGCACCCCAATTAAGTTGTTATAAGCCAAAAGTGTAATCTTGTAAAAAAAAAGATAAATAAAAATTCATATAGTTAGAGAGAGCCCTAATGCTAAATTATTAAAAGCAATTCATTTAATGTTATGACATTAAATCATGTATTCAGTTTCTCAAGTATCGACATTTATTAGAATCAACAATAATTTCTTGAAAGCCAAAATAAAATCTTTTTCCTAAATTTTTGATGGTTTAAAAATATACATAAATTTTCCCGACATTTACCATGTTTTTCCATATTATTCCAATTTCCCATGGGGAAATTTTTTTTACTGTCTAAATGACTATTTATGTTGAACTAAAAGGAGAAAAACACTTTTCTTCTAAACAGATACGAGTATTATATGCAGTCGAGAGAACATCCGAAGAATGATAACTAAAATGATAAAACAAAGATAAAGCTTCCGGAGTTTATCGCAAATGCAAGCCCAACGATCGACGCAAAACGTCTTTCTGGGGTCTGTTCGCTCGCTTGTGTGTACAGACGCACTTACATAACTTTTTATACGTTCAAATCACGCTCTTCGCTTGACGTTAATTATAACCGAGAGACCGATCACGGACGTTAAAACATCATACGTAAAACTACAACAAGACTTTGCATCGACGTAACATGTTTTCGGCTGGATCCCAGTGCGTCCCTCGAGACCCCTTCCGCCTCTCATAAACATTCGTCCTCCATTCCCTGTAAGGGCAGGTTCGATTCCACTAGGTCCTCCTTCCAGATTTACGACGTGGTATAAAAGCGGAAAAGAAACCCAAGTTCCGTTCTCAAGATGACACTCGATGGCCAAATTGCACAACTACTTTCCCTTTAATGGACTTCGTCTGAGAAAAGAGTTTTTCTCCAAAATTTTAAATTCACTTTCAATTTGCACACTTTCCCATTCGGCTCAAGTTAATACTGTACAAATTGCACCTGACATGAATGGTCGTACAGATTTACTTTGTTTATACAACATGAGTAACCAACCCTCTCTTCCCATTAATTTTATGGGGAATATCGTATTAAATTTCATGGAAAACATTTCACTTAACTTCATGAAAACGGCAGTAGACCCGAAACTTATATTCTCAGCTTTCATAAAACTTACAATGTAAGTTTGTAAGCGAGGAAATTTTCATGGCAAATATTCAGTTACAGAAAAGCCCCATCATTGGGTGCGTAAAAACGACGAAATTTGGTAGAAGAGAATAAGTTACGAGCAAAATAAAACATCGGATTGGTGAATAAAACTTCACTGCAGACACCAATAAAACGTTTATATTCAAATGACCTTCAAGTTCAGCGCCGGATTTACGCGACGGTTACGAAATAACAGCTCCAACTTTATCGATAATTAAGCACC
This sequence comes from Bathynomus jamesi, assembly GCA_023014485.1. Lineage (NCBI taxonomy): Eukaryota > Metazoa > Arthropoda > Malacostraca > Isopoda > Cirolanidae > Bathynomus > Bathynomus jamesi. The sequence continues at coordinate 448,231 of JAJOZX010003067.1, read as the reverse complement.
GTTTGTCTGCCTTTACCGCCAATCTTGGCTGTCGTGTAACAACCGTAAAAACAAGTGATTTGGCTTTCATTGCCGCGTAGAGCCAACGGCGGTTCTACCTTTCACAGGAGGAACGGGACTGTTCGGTACTAATCACAACCCGATACCACTCCATATATATGTTACCTACTCATGTTTTCTCGCCAGTAAATACCTTATAATAATTATAATAATAATAATAATAATAATAATTAATAATATTAATTGTCATCCACACATACATCGGTTTACGTACTTAAAAACTCTAAAAAATTTATGTATATGCGTATACAAAAAAATAGGGAGACCTCGAATTTTGACTGTAAAATCCAAAGTTATGGTCAGATTTCAATATTTTTTCACACCCCACAACTAAGTAAATTTCCTATATGGTGAGCGGATTTCAAAGAAAATTAATGAAAATTACGGATTTATTGAACATTTCTTTATGCCACTGGAAATTCTCCATTTACACTATTATTGCATTATAGGTCGGCAAAAAAAAGAGGGAGACCTTTTAAATCCTTCATCATCTCGGCAAATACAGTAATTAGAACCATGGAATTTTAGTATGTTAGTACTAGGTAATTTTATGGTTTGTGTGCCATCTTTTAGCATTTTAGCTGAGAAATTGGATTTATGGGGAATATTCCAGAAAAATTTTGCGATAATTAAAGCGATTTTAATTAACGTAAGCCAACTGCAGGAGGTTTGGACAAGCTTCACAAGAAAATCGATAAAACAGGAGATGCTAAAAGATGGCATACAAACCATAAAATTATCTAGTAGTAACATATTAAAATTTCATGGTTCTATGTACCGTATTTACCAAAATATGAAGGATTTAAAAGGTCTCCCCTTTTTTTTTTGCCGACCGACAATGCAGTAGTAGTGTAAATGGAGAATTTCCAGTGGCATAGAGAAATGTTCAATAAATCCATAATTTTTATGTTTTCTTTGAAATCCGCTCACCCTATAGAAAATTTACTTATTTGTGGGGGGGTGAAAATTTTTTTGAAATCTGACCATAACTTTAGATTTTACAGCCAAAGTTCGAGGTCTCCCTTTTTTTTTTTTGCCCACCCGATATTTTATATATATATATATATGGGATGAATTTCACAATAAAACACGTGAAATGAATAAATGCTGCAAACCCACAAGGAAAAAGAAAAACGATTCCAAGGCTTTTCGTGTATTCAAAGCTACACCTCGTCAGGGAATGACGAATGACGAGGTGTAGCTTTGAATACACGAAAGGCCTTGGAATCGTTTTTCTTTTTCCTTGTGGGTTTGCAGCATATATATATATATATATATATATATATATATATATATATACACATTTATATATACTGTATATACACACACACACACACACACATATATATATATATATATATATATATATATATTAGGGTGTCCCAAACTCATAGGGGGCCAAATTTTTTTTCTGGATACAAATCCGCTCGTGTTGCGCTCTTTTGATGTTTCCCATTAGAAGTCTTCCAGTAAAATTTCAGAGAGATCGAAAGAAATTTAAAGGTCCCGAACTTTGAACACTTTATTTCTCCTCTTAACTGAAAGGCAAATTAACTGAAATATTTCTTTCAAAAGTTCCATCACAAGATGATTATACAAAATAAACATGTATTTTAATCTTAACACACAAACAACAATTTCAAAGCATCACATTTATGCATTTTAACTAAACACGTGTTTCATGAGATCCGTTTTGGTTCCCTTCCGGCTCACATTCCGTCGGTGTGAGTGGACAGTTCGAAGGAGGAACTGGAGGTCTTCTTCATCACGGCACAGAGGTTTGCTTGTGTATTTCTCAATGAGGGCGGCGATGCCTCGCTCTGCTGCATCATTGACCACCATCAGTTCTGCAGCTCGCTCTTTGCCAGACGTAGTTTTCGTTAGTAGGCCATGTTTTCAGGGTCTTTGGTGAGGAACGTGGGCTCAACTTGGAGAAACTGGAAGAGTGTGGTGGATCGACTCGTCACCCACGGACTTAAACGGCCATCCACTTGCAGTCCCTTGCCTTGGACCCGTTTGAGTCCTTTCCCAGGGCGCTTTTTCAGGTTAGCCGTCAGTTACGCTTTTCATTGTCGTCAACTCTGTCATCAACAGTGCAAGACAGATTAAGTCCTCCGAGATATACCACAGATGACGGAGCACAGCCCGGTAAGCTGTGTTTCCAACGTCCTTGTCAGGGTAACATACAAGAAGATTGCACAGCCTAACGTCATTTTTGGGAGATTTGATCGCGATGGGAGCCTCATGCCAGTGACGCACGTATACAAGGCTCACGAAGAGCCATACGGCGAACCCCTTGCAGTTCTTGGAGACGAAGTTCAGAGAACTGGGACTGCAGTAATGCTATTTTCAGGCAGTAAATAGCTTTGGCCATCCATCTGGCCTGATGGTAAGCCCCTGGAGGCCGAAGCTTGTAACGTCCTACGTCGTCTCCGAGGTACAAGAGGCTCAGTCGAAGTAGTTCTTCATAATCCTCTCGAGGATGATTACCACTTCTTAGGGCATCGCGGAGATAGTCTATTACCTCAAGTCGCATTTGTGAAAGGCAAGCATTGTCATTTATGAAGGCTTTAGCCACCTCGTCCTTGTCAAATGCATCCAACTGACAGTGGGTCATTGATGGCCAGGCCTCCTTGAATCTCCTGAAAAGTGGGATTTGAGGACTTGGTGGTGTTCCTAGGCACACGACGAAGACATCCTTGAGAATCACTTCGTGAACGTGATGACGGCAAGCAAACCATAAAAGAGATCTTCCCAATGCCGCTTCCAAACGCGCACACGCACCTTGCACTATCCCTGTGTTTGATGCCGTCGTGTCAAACACCATGCCTATGATCTTGTCCTCAATTCCGACTAGGGTGAGCGCTTGATGGACTGCGCTTGCCATTTGCTGTCCTGTGCCGTCTATTATTTTCGGTGCTGCTAATAGCTCTTCCACACCATCCCCAGTCACCACAACAGCAATCCGATCGACTGACTTACCCTCCTGTTCGATGTCAGTGAGTATCTTTGTGTCCCAGTGGATCTGCAGTCGAGGTGGAAGCTGCTCGAGGTGGCCAATAACATTGGTCCCTATCATTGTACGGGCCTTTTGTCGGAAGCGGTGAACCGTGCTCTTTGATGGAACACTGTCAGGACCGAGAGCTAGGGATTTTTCAGTCACAGCAAACGCTGATGTTGCCTGTCGAACAGAAAGGCCCTCGCGATCCCAAGTTGCTGCCAGGTCAAGATCACTCAGACTTTCTTTTAGTTGTCATGTTTGGGAGCTTTCGAAGGTTTAAGTCCACAAGTGACGGCTTCGTTTCCACTGTCAGCTGACGATGTGCTAGAACTGCTGTCGGTAGCCTCTTCTGTGACTCCTACAGCTAGAGCCTCCTCCGTTTGACGCCGGTGTGCCCGCTCAAGAGCTCTTTCCCGTTCCTGTCTTTTCATTGTGGCTGCATTATATTTTCTATCTTCACCTCCCATGTAACTTGTATGTCGATCTTCCCTTTGGGAAATGAGGAATTCCTTGTCTTCAAGAGGGATATCTCCCCGATCCAGAACGTCTGAGCGCGCGACATCAAAAATATCCTCCATATCAGCCAAGAATACATCCCGCTGCATATTGTAAGTCATTCCAGTCTTGTTCTTGTTTTTATGCAAATTTCGATACCTCTGAACCAAAGCTTTCAGTTTAGTCGAGGCATGAAGGGAGGTTGTTGCCAGATTCGAGTTGGCTCTAGCCCAGATTTCTAATACAGCCGATATTACAGCCTTGACACTGTTGGAATCTGTCTTCTTTTGGTCGCGGTGATGGTAGAAGAAAAGGAGCAACACGTCCATATTACTTGGTAATCGAGATTTAGGCAGCTCTGCTATCGGAGACCTCTCAAGGAGCCACAACTTGATGTTTGATCTTGTCAACGCCATAATGATCAATTCTGAAAACCAAAAAAAAGTCATCAAACGTCGGGACCTCTAAATATCATCTGATCGAGTTGAAAATCACACAGCCAATGATGTAGCCCAACCACATCCGGGCATGACACGAGTGGTCAGGTCGTGTTAAGAAAAAAAATTGGGACACCCTAATATATATATATATACACCACACACAAATATATATATATATATATATATATATATATATATAGATATATATATACACACACACACACACATATATATAAATATATATATATATATATATATATATATATATACACACACACACACACACACACACACATATATATATATACACTAGGGTGCATCAAAATCACCAATGACAAAGTTTCACTTTGTCCCTAAGTTAGAAATGTTCCAATGGTTAAGAAAACCTACTATGTGAATTATTTTTGGATTTGAATGCCATTTATGGGGTCCACACAGACTTCCTATATGCACACCAACCCACAGTCATTCTGTGATTTGAGATCCAAATAGTAGAAGTTTAAAGATTTTGTTCACTACAAAAATCAGCCCAAGAACATGTAAGTGATATTTCTAAAGGTCATATATATACTTCTAAAAAGTGATAGAAACTTCTATAAAGTGATAGTACCTCTAGAAAGTGATAGAAACCTCTAGAAAGTGCTAGGAAGTGGTGGAAAGTTATAGAATATTCTAAAAGGAACTGCAATGTATAATCTGATATGCAAGTGTTTATGATAAATGTGATTTTTGTGTGTTTATGTTAAATGTTTATGTGCAAGTGTTTACGTTAATAAATTTTGTGTTCTCTTTACACCTGTCGTGCATTATGGCCAGTTCAGGTAGCACAAATGATAAATATGCTGTTAAAACTCGTCAAACTGCTGCCATTTATGGTCTTGGTGCTGGAATCAGCGATGCAGATGCAGAGATAACAGGATCTAGGCTGCCAACATGTGAGCAAGTGTTGCGATGCTACATGTTTCATCAGCAAGAAGGTCTACCGTTTAACCGTACAAATGGAACAATGCTAATTTGTCTTGCAAAAAGTTATTCCATTTTATCAGAAAGGCAACATTTCCATGATTACCGAGAAGAAAGCTGTTGAAAAAATTATAGCACTATCTGCAAAAAATGCAAACTTAGGGAACTTCCAGTGGATTGGCGTTCTTCGCCTGGTGCAGTTGCGAAGCTTAATGGGATCGAAAAGGAGTTACAAGAAACATTTCAGTTTTGGCCAAGGAATGCTGAGCAACTCATAAAAGATCCTGAAGATCTGGAGTTCTTGCGGTCAATGAATCAGGCAGAGTCGCATCGTTTGGAAGCCATGACAAGAAGCTCGCATCAAAAGTCCAAAGAAAGCAGGAAAAGGAAATGATGCAAGCAGAACAACAGCTTAAAGCTCATAAAGCCCAAGCATCTACAAGCAAAGTTCAGATTGAGAACAGTGAGGAAAGCAACAGTGATATTGAGGATGAAGAGGGTGATATAGAGGATTACAAACCAAAAACACAAAAACTCGCCAAGCAACTCGTTCAGGAACAACTGCTTTTATAAGTCATGACATACTCAAATCCCATAGGATGGTTTCCCTGTCTACACGCACGAAGATCACACTGGCCCAACAGGCAGCATTTACCAAAGCCATCATTAAGGAATTAGAGGTGACACAAAAAATGTTTCACACTCATATTCTACCGCCGACAGAGCAAGACGTAAGGTTGGTGAAGAGCTTGCATCATCGGTCAAAGAGTCCTGGGTTCCACCACAGTTCCTGTCTCTTCACTGGGATTCTAAACTGATGTCAACTCTGTCATACCAAACTAAAGCTGAAGAGAGGCTCACTGTAGCAGTTGGCAATTCCTATGACATCAAACTTCTTGGTGTGCCTTCCTACAAGCCAAATACAGATCAGCCAGCTGGTCAAAGCATTGCTAATCTCACCATGGAGCTTCTCCGATCATGGAATTGTGTTGACTCAGTAGTGAACATGACTTTTGACACAACAGCTAGTAACACTGGTCATGTGAGTGCTGCCTGTGTAGCCTGCTCCAGGACATAGGTCGAGCTTTACTGTGGTCAGCTTGCCGGCATCACGTTGGCGAGGTAATCCTTACACAAGTCTTCAATGATCTGAAAATAGAACCACCAATGTCACTAGAAGTTACCATATTCTGTCAGTTCCGAAAGCATTTAGACACAGTTCAACACAACAATAATCAGGCACTTAATTTTTTGGATGGTACCTCTTATTCAGATGATGTACAAACCATAATCCATGACTATAGGGCCAGAGCGATTTCATGTGCGCAGTCTGTTGTGAAGCATCAATATCAATGTGATGACTACAAAGAATTTTCTGATCTTTGTTTGCTCTACTTGGATGGGACAAGTAGAGAGTTTTCATTTCGACGTCCTGGTGCTGTACACAAGGCTAGGTGGATGGCCAAGTTTCTCTACTCCATTAAGATGGTGCTGCTGGAGGAGCAGATCAGCTCTCTTCCCTCTGGAACCATTACCACGGAAGCACAACAACCCAAACTGCGAGAGTTTGTCAACTTTGTTTGCTTGCTGTACAGCTGGTGGTGGATCACCTGTTCAAGCGCGGTCGAGGCTCCATGGAATGATCTGTCTTTACCAAGACATCCTCAGATATGAAAAACTCAGCCCCAGCATATCATCTAGTGCGATAAAAACTCTCAAGCATCACCTATGGTACCTGACTGCTGAGATGGTACCTCTTGCGCTCTTTAATGATGCAGTCCCTGAAGCTGAACGCCGCTATCTGGCTGAGAGACTTATAGCAGTAAAGCCAGCACAAGATCAGGCATCTTTACCACAACATCGATTTGGTACGGGATTTGGGAAACCCAAATTTCCAAACTCCATTTCCAGCACGACAAAGCTTGGCGACTTAATCAACAAAGATTCATGGTACATTTTCTCTGTTCTGGAACTTGACAGTTCTTTCCTGACTCATAATATCGAAAATTGGCCAGAATTAGCTTCCTTTCAAACATCCAGAGAACACATCTTGGCAGTTAACGTCGTAAATGATTGTGCTGAGCGTGGGGTGAAGCTAAGTTCTAATTTCCTCATGGCTGCCAGATCAGAACAACATTACCAAAATGTCCTACAAGTTGTTGAATCCGACAGAAAGAAGCTTCCTAATCTTCGAAAGAGAAAAACTGGAGACTAAACTAATTGTTCATGTTCATTTACAGCTCTTGAACATTTTTTATTAAAGTAGTGTTCTTTTGACTTTGACTTGCTTGTATCACCAATAATGTATATAGTATCAATAATATAATGTATAAACCAGACGTCAGAAAGTAATGTAGAAATCAATGCAATGTATCCCTGTTTTGATTATTTAATACATTTTTACTGGTTCTGATACTTTTGCAAACACGGAAACCGGGATATAAAATGTTTAATTTTTTGGTCAATTTAACTCCAATACTAAATATTGCATCAATGATGTGGACCCCCTAGATGACCACATAAATCTTTGAAATTTGGCCATATGTGCTATTTCAGGCATTGGAACACAGTAATCATAGGGACAGATTGAAATAAAACTTTTTGAAAAATCATGGGAAATTTGATGCACCCTAATATACACACAGGTGTCCCATAAGTCCGGCATCATAGGAGAAATTCATATTTTTTCTATTTCTACAAACCATAATTCATATGCTCGGGATGCCAATTTCCCGTCCACCATTCTCTTCAGTGACGAGGCTGTTTATTCTGGAAATGGTGAGGTAAATCGACAGAACACCCGCTAATGGTCTCAAAACAACGACTAGATTTTTATCTCTGGGGCCACTTGAAAGCGCTGGTATACGCGGAGAAAATTAGGAGTGTTGAACATTTGCGTCAGCGCATTATTGGGGCATGTAACACCATTACTCCTGATATCATTCACCGTGTGCTTGCTGACTGGGTATCACGTCTGAATTTGTGTATTGAAAACAATGGTGGATATATTGAGCACGTTCTGTAAATAAAAGCTTTTGTTTTGCCTTTTTTTATTATTTTTCCTATGATGCCGGACTTATGGGACACCCTGTATATATATTTTTTTTGTTTCAAAGTATGACCGCTCATGGCCACCATATATATATATATCTATATACACACACACATATATACAGGGCGTCCCAAAAAATGTATACACACTTTAAATACTTATAAAGGCAGTGTTTATTAAAATACATTTCATTTTCAAAATGTAATAGAATCTACAGACATTATTTAATTGTTTTGTCAACGCCTGTTTTCAAACTGACGTCCGTTCTGGTCCAGGCACTGCTGATAACGCGAAGCAATGGAATCGCAAACATCACGAAACATTTCGTTTGGTATTTGTGTGCATTCTCGTTCAATGGCTGCTCTCAATTCAGCGACTGTTGCAGGTTTTATAGCGTAGACTTTGTCTTTTAAGTATCCCCATAAAAAAAAGTCTAGTGGTGTGAGGTCTGGTGAACGCGGAGGGTATTCTACGAAACCCCTTCGTCCAATCCACATCCACATCGTGCCAAGTACCACTCGCAATACTCCACTCTTCGGTCCGGATCATCTTCATTAATAGCATGGACTAATCTACAGACATTATTTAATTGTTTTGTCAACGCCTGTTTTCAAACTGACGTCCGTTCTGGTCCAGGCACTGCTGATAACGCGAAGCAATGGAATCGCAAACATCACGAAACATTTCGTTTGGTATTTGTGTGCATTCTCGTTCAATGGCTGCTCTCAATTCAGCGACTGTTGCAGGTTTTATAGCGTAGACTTTGTCTTTTAAGTATCCCCATAAAAAAAGTCTAGTGGTGTGAGGTCTGGTGAACGCGGAGGGTATTCTACGAAACCCCTTCGTCCAATCCACATCCACATCGTGCCAAGTACCACTCGCAATACTCCACTCTTCGGTCCGGATCATCTTCATTAATAGCATGGACTAATCTTGGAATGTAACTTTTCCATTGACAGCGCTTCAAAATGCGTTGGACAGACGATTCTGAAATTCCTACCTCACGACTCGCTTGCCGCACAGATTTTCTTGGACTTTGGTGATACGTTTCCAGTACTCTTTCTTGCTTTGTGGGGCTTGTCGATGTCCGTGGTCTTCCGGAACGCTTCTTGTGGACATTCTGAACAGTTCCATCGGCTTCAAACTTATCTCTAATTCGAGTGATGGTAAGTCGCGTTGGTGGATCTGTTTGAAACCCTCCTAAACTGTCTTTGCACTTCAACTGCGTTTTCACACTTCCAGTAGCATTTTAGAATGATTTTCCTTTCTCAAAGCTTAGTCTGACTGCCATTATTAATTCTAATGGGTTTAACTTGGAAAGAAAGAAACATCAATTGAGCTATCAGCTGTTAAAGTGTGTATACATTTTTTTGGGACGCCCTGTGTATGTATGTATATATATATATATATATATATATATATATATATATATATATATATATATATACGCCTAGGTGGTGTAGTGGTTAGCATCGCTAACTACGAATCCATCGCCCCAGGGATTGAGACCCGGTGACTGCAGGCGGCACGCAGCAAAACCCAACTGTTCATCCTTCCACACAACGGAATTGATTGGTAGATGAATGGGTACCCTGGGTAGCCTAGTGGTTAAGACGCTGGGCTGCTGGTGAGGCGTGGTTCGGATTCCACGTTAAACTGTAGGTCTAAGGTGGAGTGGCAAGCTTGACCTTCGTCAGAATGAACAATTCGGGCGGAAGCAAAACCAACCGAGGCTATATTATATATATATATATATATATGATGAATAAAACCACGAAGGGAAAAGAAACACAAAGGGGTGCTCAAGCGCTTTCGTCTAATGACATCCTCAGGATGTCAGTGTTCCTGAGGATGTCATTAGACGAAAGCGCTTGAGCACCCCTTTGTGTTTCTTTTCCCTTCGTGGTTTTATTCATCATAAATATTTTTCACGTGTCACTTTCGTGAAATAATTTTTCATATATATATATATATATATATAAAACCTTTGGTTCATTCCATTATATGTAACTACTTTGTATATACTGTATAATTTTTAACATTTCAGCACTGAAGATGGAAACCAACCTTCCGAAACATTTGCTAACAAAACTACATGTACAACCTCTTCGTTCTCATGTTCCTTACTAAACTGCGCTTCCCCCCTCAGAACAAATCCTTTAATAAAAAAATATAAAAAAATATATATATATATATTTGCGTCGTTCTTGTTTTATTTAAAACAGTCTTGTTCATTCGCTGTTTTAATCAAGGATGTTACAAAGATATTTTCACTACTGTATACACACACACACACGTGTGTGTGTGTGTGTGTGTGTGTGTGTGTGTGTGTGTGTGTAGGTTATTAAATGTTCAAATTGCAAGTTGTGAAGCCTTTTACATACCGATATTTATCTTACATAAATTACTTCGAACATTGCGTAACATTCTAATAGAAATATTGGCATACTCCTCTCAACGCTGGACATTTTTGGTGGGTAGGAGGAGGACGGGTATGGGGGTACCTGACGTCTGTGGTATGCACGGAATGTTTTCAAAACAATGGCAACCATGTAGAGCATATTATATAAATAAAAATGGTTGTCCATAAAAAAATGTTCATTTTTCCTATGTATGGAAACTTACGGCCCACCCTGTATATCCACTTTTCTGTATTAGTCAGGGAATGAGATTTTCTGACGAGGTGTACAGTTCAATACACGAAAGGTCTTCGAATTGCTTTTCATTTTTCCTTGTGGATGTAAATCATTATATGCAGTGGCGTTCAAAAGCCTGCGTCCACCTCAGTTTTAGACAATTTCTAGAAAATACTACATTTAATACAACTCTGAGAAAGTATGTCCGCTATATTAAGGTATTTTCTTTACAAGAAATAGTATTTCATATATTACATGTGTAAGTAATGTAGCTTTTATTTCATAAGAAAGGAAACATTAATGAAAATGGTCCTTTTTGGTCCTGTTACGTTATTTTCCTTTGCAGTATAACAACACCGACTTTAACCCAGGTATTGGTGACAGACCACAGCCAAATTAGCTAACGTCACGGCCATTTTTAAAAAAGGCGACCGCACAGTAGCTAACAATTATAGGCCCATTAGCTTAATGTCAATTGTCAGTAAGTAAACTTTTGGAATCCGTAGTTAGGGATCGTATCATCGAACACTTAGAAAGTCGCGATTTGATTAATAGTAGTCAGCATGGGTTTCGACGCCATAGATCTTGTTTAACTAATTTGTTAGAATTTTATAACGAAATAGTGCGCGAATACGATAGGCATAGAGCGGCTGACGTTATTTATTTAGATTTTAAAAAAGCGTTCGATACAGTTCTGCATAGACGACTAATTGCGAAGGTTAAAGCGCACGGTATACGCGGTTAGGTAGCTAACTGGTTAGAGGAATGGCTTCGTGTTAGGAGACAGAGGGTCGTTGTTAATGGTAGTGAATCGGGGTGGTTGGGTGTAGGTAGCGGTGTCCCTTAGGGTTCAGTGTTAGGCCCATTGCTATTCGTAATTTACATTAACAACTAGATGTAGGTTTGACTAGTAACGTGTCAAAATTCGCGAACGATACTAAAATAGGGGATAAGGTTGTTAACGAGGACGATAGAAATAGGCTCCAAGACGATGTAAATAGGATTATGGAATGGACGGATAAGTGGCAGATGCAATTTAACATAGACAAATGTAAAGCTTTGCATATAGGTTCTCGTAACAATAATTACACGTGCACGATGGATGAGAGAGAGTTAACGAGCGTTGACGAAGAAGTAGATTTAGGCGTACGCGTATCTAAGGATTTAAAAGTTAGGAACCAGTGCCTGGAGTCTTGCGCTAAAGCTAATAGGATGTTAGGCTTCATAGCGCGTAATTTCGAATTTAAATCGAAGAATATTATATTGCCCCTTTACAAGTCCTTAGTCAGGCCTCATTTAGAATATGCCGTTCAGTTTTGGTGCCCGTATTTGCGTAAGGATATTGATAGGTTAGAAAGGGCTCAGCGTCGTGCCACGAAACTAATTCCGTCATTGCGCAATAAGCCTTATGAAGATAGGATTAAAGAGTTAGACTTGCATTCACTCGAAACTAGGAGATTAAGGGGGGAGCTTATTGAAGTTTTCAAAATCGTTAATAACATCGATAACGTAAATTTTGACACACTGTTCACTTTCGATAATAGCAATACTCGTAATAACGGATTTAAGTTGCGTGGCAGACGTTTCATTACTAATATCGCTAAAAACTTCTTTACGTTTAAAGTAATTGATAAATGGAATAATCTTCCCGCGCCCGTCGTGAACTCTACCAGCGTTAATATGTTTAAGAACCGTTTAGATAAGCATTTTAAAAATATTAACGTTGTTTAATATAATAATAAAACAATCCCCCTTTTCCCTCTCCCTCGTTAGAATTATTAACGTTGTTTAATATAATAAAATCATTAGTAACAGGAGCTCTGGGGGTGGTGATCGAGGATGAGTCTGTTGACAATAATGCCAGCGTGTGATGCCAGAAAAAAAAATAGACTAACACAAACTTAGATGTAGCTCGTAGCCGAAACTAACCCACTTTTTGTTATTCTCTCTCTCTCTCTCTCTCTCTCTCTCTCTCTCTCTCTCTCTCTCTCTCTCTCTCTCTCTCTCTCTCTTCTCTCTCTCTCTCTCTCTCTCTCTCTCTCTCTCTCTCTCTCTCTCTCTCTCTCTCTCTCTCTCTCTCTCTCTCTCGCCCACCCTCAGGAAAGATATTGAGAGGCTGGAGCGAGTGCAGGCGAGGGCCACAAAGTTGATCCCTTCCGTTAGGCATATGGGCTACAATCGACGGTTACGCGCGCCCTGAACTTGTTTTCGCTTGAAACTCGGAGGACTGCGCGGTCACTGCGCGGTCAACTGATCGAGGTTTTCAAGCTCTTACGAGGGTTCAACGATGATCGATTTTAGAAGTATGTTTAGTTTAAATGATAACCCAACTCGCAACAATGGTTGGAAGTTGGATTTGAAAACGGTTTAGGACTAGTGTGTGTGGGAATTACGTTACGTATAAGATCTGTGACACATGGAACAGGTTACCTTCGGAAGGTTGTGAAACAGTTCCTCTGTGGATCAGTTTCAGAAAAGGTTAGACGAAATCTTGCACACTATTTGAGTGTGTAAAGACATTTAGGACCTCAGTCTGCGGAAATTTCTTTTCCTGTAAAATAGTTGATATCTGGAACCAACTTCCCTCAGAGGATGTTTCCAGTCAAAGTGTAAATCTGTTTTAAAAATATAGCTAGACAAAGTACAGAACACACTCATAGTTTAAGATTAAAACCTCAGAAAACTCTGCAGGAGTTCGCTTGCTCGGTGTCTCTGTGAGCAAGCTAAATATAGAGCTATTTATATATTCTCCACTTTCCTGTAAAATTTCCTTGGCTACTTTTCCAGGGTCAAGGTATTTTCTTCAACCTTTTTCCGTACCTGCCTCTGGCAGGGAGGGAGCGGAGGGTGGGGGGGGAGAGAGCCTTCTACTTTTCTATCCAGTTTTCTACTACTGCTAGCATAGTTTGAAAGACAAAATTTTCCCCTGGCACCCGTTGCCATTGGTACCTCCTCGGTATGGGCCGCAAGGCCTTTTGAGGTACTTCTTTTCCTTGTAACTCCTTGTAACTCTCTCTCTCTCCCTCTCTCTCTCTCTCTCTCTCTCTCTCTCTCTCCCTCCCTCCTCTCTCCTCTCTCTCCCTCCCTCCTTCTCTCTCTCTCCCTCCCTCCTCTCTCCTCTCTCTCTCTCTCTCCTCCTCTCTCTCTCTCTCTCCCTCCTCTCTCTCTCTCTCCCTCCCTCCTCTCTCCTCTCTCCCTCCTCTCTCTCTCTCTCTCTCTCCCTCCTCTCTCTCTCTCTCCCTCCCTCCTCTCTCTCTCTCTCCCTCCTCTCTCTCTCTCTCCCTCCTCTCTCTCTCTCTCTCTCTCTCCTCATGGAGAGAGACGGCATAGGTCGTGTCTCACCAACTTGCTCGAGTTTTTCCACGTCATGTTGAGTGAGTACGATAAGAGTAGGGCGATTGATATACTTTATCTCGACTTTCAGAAAGCCTTTGATAAGGTACCTCACCGCCGGCTAATGGCGAAAGTGCGCGCGCTGGGTATCGGTGGGGAAATAGGTAGGTGGATTGAAAACTGGCTAAGGAATAGGCGGCAGAGGGTGGTAATTAAAGGGGCTAGTTCGGGTTGGGCCTCGGTCACTAGTGGGGTTCCTCAGGGTTCCGTTTTGGGGCCACTGTTGTTTACCATTTACATAAATGATATCGACGGTGGCATCGTCAGTCGGATCGCCAAATTCGCTGATGACACCAAGCTTGGGGCCAATGTTGGGACGCCCGAAGCGATCGAGGAACTGCGTGCGGACCTAGGTAGGATAGGAGAGTGGTCCGAAAAATGGCAAATGCCGTTTAACTTGGGTAAATGCAAAGTGATGCACATTGGCTACGCCAATCCCAAGTCGGACTACTCGATGTTGGGCAGTAATATCGAGGTGACTGATTTAGAAAAGGACTTGGGTGTGCTAATTAGCAGCGACCTTAAGTTTACGAAACAGTGTGTAGAGATGGAAAAGAAAGCCCAGAAACTATTGGGTTATATCAGGAGGCAATTTCAGTTTCGGAACAAGGAGATTGTGCTCTCACTGTACAATTCCCTTGTTCGGCCGTACCTGGAGTATGCTGTGCAGTTCTGGTCGCCCACCCTCAGGAAAGATATTGAGAGGCTGGAGCGAGTGCAGGCGAGGGCCACAAAGTTGATCCCTTCCGTTAGGCATATGGGCTACAATCGACGGTTACGCGCCCTGAACTTGTTTTCGCTTGAAACTCGGAGGCTGCGCGGTCAACTGATCGAGGTTTTCAAGCTCTTACGAGGGTTCAACGATGTCGATTTTAGAAGTATGTTTAGTTTAAATGATAACCCAACTCGCAACAATGGTTGGAAGTTGGATTTGAAACGGTTTAGGACTAGTGTGTGTGGGAATTACGTTACGTATAAGATCTGTGACACATGGAACAGGTTACCTTCGGAAGTTGTGAACAGTTCCTCTGTGGATCAGTTCAAGAAAAGGTTAGACGAAATCTTGCACACTATTTGAGTGTGTAAAGACATTTAGGACCTCAGTCTGCGGAAATTTCTTTTCCTGTAAAATAGTTGATATCTGGAACCAACTTCCCTCAGAGGATGTTTCCAGTCAAAGTGTAAATCTGTTTAAAAATAGGCTAGACAAAGTACAGAACACACTCATAGTTTAAGATTAAAACCTCAGAAAACTCTGCAGGAGTTCGCTTGCTCGGTGTCTCTGTGAGCAAGCTAAATATAGAGCTATTTATATATTCTCCACTTTCCTGTAAAATTTCCTTGGCTACTTTTCCAGGGTCAAGGTATTTTCTTCAACCTTTTTCCGTACCTGCCTCTGGCAGGGAGGGAGCGGAGGGTGGGGAGAGAGCCTTCTACTTTTCCATCCAGTTTTCTACTACTGCTAGCATAGTTTGAAAGACAAAATTTTCCCTGGCACCCGTTGCCATTGGTACCTCCTCGGTATGGGCCGCAAGGCCTTTTGAGGTACTTCTTTTCCTTGTAACTCCTTGTAACTCTCTCTCTCTCTCTCTCTCTCTCTCTCTCCTCTCTCTCTCTCTCTCTCTCCTTATTTGCATGTCTGTAATTTGCATGGTATGATAGTGTTTGAGTTAAGAATGTGTTGCATGGTTTATAATGCGTTCTTATTTTACTTCTGTTCATCTTCCACCCCTTTCCGACAGAGTGGGCTCCGTCCTCTACCTCCCTATGGAGTAGAGGACCGGTCTGCAACCGCTGGAGGTATGTGTTGCTTTGAGTTAAGAATGTGTTGCATGGTTTGTAATGCGTTCTTATTTTACTTCTTTTCATCTTTCACCCCTTTCCGGCAGAGTGGGCTGCATCCTCTACCTCCCTATGGAGTGGAGGACTGGTCTGCAACAGCTGGAAGTATCCTCTTCGACTATTTTCCGACTTGTCGGCAGTGGCCGGCGGATGGTGATGGTGTCTTTCTTTCTCTCTTTCTGAATGAATTTTAACCCACGAGTGATAGGTTTTGCTACTTACTTAACCCCTTATTCTCTTCTTTTAACCCCTTACTTTCTTCTTTCTCTCGGGCTAGCCTGAGAGTGGATCTTAGGGTCTTTGCTAGCCTTAGCTTCTGTAGATCTGTAGATTGTAGCAATTTGATTAAAAGAGAATCATTTTCTTTATTCTCTCTTTACAGGCCGTAATTGACATGTCTAAGGAACTAAGTTTGTCCTAGAGAGGACAAATAGTTGCCCTTTCAAGAGAGGGAATGTCCCAACACCAGATCTCGGCAAAAATTAACGTTTCAAAAGGGACCGTCCAAAGAACTATAAGCATATTGTAAAGAATCTGGATCGTGCTCTTCAAAGACAAGATCTGGCAGACCTAAAGTGACTACTGATTCTGAGGATCATTACATCAAGGTTACATCACTGCGTGACAGAAAAGCTACAGCTACACAGATTCAGGCACAGTTGAATAAACAACGGGACTCTCCAATAAGTACAAGTACTATAAAAAAGAGACTCATAAAAGCTGGTCTCCATAGCAGAGTTGCTGTGTCCAAACCACTACTGAGGAAATAAAATGAGGTTAAAAGATTGGAGTGGGCAAGAGAATACCGAAATTTTACTGTAGACGACTGGAAAAAAGTTCTTTTTACTGATGAATCAAAAGTGGAACTTTTTGGGTCTCAAAGGAGAGTTTATGTTAGACATAGAACCAACGAAAAACTGATAGATCCCTGCATAAAACATTCAGTAAAACATGGTGGAGGCAACATTCAAGTTTGGGGTTGTTTCAGTTATTCTGGAGTTGGAGATCTTCAGAATTACTTACACTCTCACGAAAGAGAAGTACCTCTCCATACTAGTGAGACATGCAAAGAAGCCATCTTCATTCTCTCTGGGAGAATGTAGAAGAATGCTGAAACGACATAGCACAAGATGTTATTCAGAAACTTGTCGAATCTATGCCTCACAGAGTGGAAGCTGTCATTGAAGCAAAAGGAGGTCATATCGATTACTAATAAGATTATGCCATTAAATTGTTAATTTCTTTACTAATTTGTAATAATTACATTTAGAAGCAAATAATTTAACAATAAAAAATCAAATATTGTATATTTGTACAATTTACAATAAATTGGGTGATTATAAGGTGGACACAGACTTTTGAACTTTTGAACGCCAGTGAGTGTGTGTGTGTGTGTGTGTGTGTGTGTGTGTGTGGTGGCGCAAAAGTCTCTCATCATAGGAATTTTCAGTATTGACTATAATACAGGGTGTACATAAAGTCAGGATCTATTTTTGTGAAGCACTTGGAAATTATACGGAATTCAATCATAAAATGATAAAGTGGTAACATTTATTAAATAATTAAGAGTAGGATTCGACGTGACGCCCATCAGTATCCCTGCACAGCTCAAATCGTTCCGCAGCATTTCTAAACATATTATGGAGCATTTGCGGGGTTATGTTATCTGCAACAGTTCGTATACGTAAGTTTTCAAGACTCGTAATCTTCGTCTGATAGACGTGCGATTTGATAAAGCCCCATGCAAAGAAATCTAAAGGGGTTAAATCTGGTGATCTCGCTGGCCAAGGTCTGTTGCTTCCGCGTCCGATCCAGCGATTTGGAAAACGTCCATTTAGATAATCCTGAACAATTTTGGCATAGTGACAAGGAGCACCATCATGTTGATAGACGACGGTACTAACAATCCTATCCCCGTCGTCTATCAACATGATGGTGATCCTTGTCACTATGCCAAAATTGTTCAGGATTATCTAAATGGACGTTTTCCAAATCGCTGGATCGGACGCAGAAGCAACAGACCTTGGCCAGCGAGATCACCAGATTTAACCCCTTTAGATTTCTTTGCATGGGGCTTTATCAAATCGCACGTCTATCAGACGAAGATTATGAGTCTTGAAAACTTACGTACACGTATACGAACTGCTGCAGATAACATAACCCCGCAAATGCTCCAGAATGTGTTTAGAAATGCTGCGGAACGATTTGAGCTGTGCAGGGATACTGATGGGCGTCACGTCGAATCCTAACTCTTAATTATTTAATAAATGTTACCACTTTATCACTTTATGATTGAATTCCATATAATTTCCAAGTGCTTCACAAAAATAGACCCTGACTTTATGTACATCCTGTATATTATTTTTTTTCTTTTAGGTAGGGGATGGCTGCGAAATTAACAATAGACAAGAGGGTAAGCTTGGTTTTAATTTGTGGGATACCAGGTACAACAAATCGATGAATCGGTACAGAATTTAAATTCTGTGTCGATTCATCGATTTGTTGTACCTGGTATTCCATGCATTAAAACCAAGCTCACCCTCTCGTCTAATGTTAATTTCGCAGTCATCCCCTACCTAAAAGAAAAAAAATCATATATATTATAATCAATACTGAAAATTCCTATGATGCGCGACTTTTGTGCCACCCTGTGTATATATATATATATATATATATATATATATATGATGAATAAAACCACGAAGGAAAGGAAACAGAATGGTGCTCAAAGCGCTTTCGTCTAATGAGCTTGAGCACCATTCTGTTTCCTTTCCTTCGTGGTTTTATTCATCATAAATATTTTTCACGTGTTACTTTCGTGAAATAATTTTCATATATATATATAAACGTACACATAATATGAGATAAGCCTAAACTGTAAACAATTTCCTTTGTCTGCTTTTGGATCGGGATAGTTTTTATGCGAACACCTCGTGCCAATAATTCTCATCTGGAACGATGATGCGACATAATTACGCAAACAAATATCCAAATATTCTGTAACTTGGCAAAAAGTGCTTAAAAATGTGAAGGCGATGTTGGTTAATACTAATTCTAATGATAATAGCTTCTTTATAAGCACTTTTAATTATTAAGTGACGAACGACCGTCCCTCAATTACAACGCAAAGTTAATTTCTTATATTTTAACTATGACGACGAAATATTTTCATAATAATATTAAGTTAATCCTTCGTAAGCGTAACAATTGGTCGCAAATCAGTGTTCGCCTTTCAGTTATTGGCAAATAAATGAAGCTGTAATAGGGCGATAAGTCCAATAATAACCTAAACTTCGTTTAATGTAATCAAGGTAAAGTTTAATCCGTTTCCGTTCGTTTCTTCCTCTCCCGAGAAGCGTCTTCAAATCTTCAAACTTCAAAATAGGAGAACTTCATCGTTTCAGTTTCTCGTGTGATTCGATATTCTGACCCGAAACAATATTTCATCGAAGAATTTAGCCGTAAATGAAGCGGACAAAAACTTCTAAGAAATCTCTTAACTTTTTACATCCGTAGCGTCCTTTGACGAAGTGTAACGCAACAACAGCGACTTTGGACGAGCGAAAGAGTAAAAAGGAAAAAATAATTTGATATTGAATGAAAAAATCTTTAAATTAGTTATTTCCAGAGAGTAGCACATGGAAATATTCATCTATATATACACTACCAGTCAAAAGTTTAAGTACACCTACTAATTTCCAATGTTTTGCTGCTTAGCTCATGACAAACTTCAAATGTAAACTTAACAGGTACAAGAGATGAATTTGCTTACCTGGCTTTCATATTGTATGCTTCAGTGCATCTGCCCTATGCAGTGTGTTGTAACACAGAAGCTTCTTCAAAATAGCCTTCAAAATGTGTTAATTACGTCTAGCATGCAACCTAAAATTAATACCATTAGCTCTGCACAAAGGTCCAAAAACAGTTTAAAAGTGTTTACTGGAGTAGTGTGTTTTTTCAGGAGTATGTTAATACATGTGTTCAGTTATTAACATGCGCTGCAGGTCTTTACATAAAAAATCCTTGCAGAGGAGCTAACTGTAGTTTAAGGTATATTTCTGCGTTTCAAAAAGCAAAACAACAGAAAAAAAGACAGTCGATTGTAACTTTGAGAAATGAAGGCCAATCACTGAGGCAAATTGCAAAAAAATTAAAAGTTTCTGTGAATGCAGTTGCTTGAGCCATTAAACGGTACGAAGAAACTCGTCAAAATAAAGACAGAAAAAGGTTAGGGCGACCAAGAACCACAACAGACTCAGAGGTCAAGTATATCCGAGTCACCATTCTGCGCAACAGACGCCTCACAGCACCTGAAATCAAAGCCCAGCTGAACAACTCCAAAAGTACAACAGTTTCAACATCAACTGTTCAGAGAAGACTAAGAGAGGAAGGATTAAAAGGACGAACTGCAGCAAACAAACCAATGCTCAGACTCCAGAACAAAAAGAAAAGGCTAGCCTGGGCTAAAAAACACCAAAAATGGACTGTTGAGCAGTGGAAATTTGTCCTTTGGATTGACGAATCAAATTTCGAAGTTTTTGGATCCAAACGCAGAGGAGGTGAAAGAATGACACAGCAGTGTGTTGTGCCAACAGTGAAGCACAGTGGAGAAAGTGTAATGGTCTGGGGATGTTTTGCAGGGGAGCAAGTTGGAGATGTCCACAAAGTCACTGGAATACTGAACCAACGTGGCTATCACAGCATTCTACAGCGCCATGCCATCCCATCTGGACTGCGACTAGTTGGCCAACAGTTCATAATGCAGCAAGACAACGATCCTAAACACACTTCCAAGCTGTGTCAAAATTACCTGAAGCAGAAAGAACGGCAACGTCAGCTCACAGTTATGGAATGGCCAGCACAGTCCCCGGATCTGAACCCCATCGAGATAGTGTGGGATGAACTGGATGGACGAGTGAAAGCCAAGCAGCCATCCAGTGCTCAGAAGCTCTGGGAACGCATACACGAGTGCTGGCAGCAGCTTTCACCAGACTATCTTCTTTCTCTTATTGAGCGCATGCCTCGAATTTGTTCTGCTGTAATTGCTGCTAGAGGAGGCTATTTTGATGAATCTAAAATTTAGACTTTGCTTTTGGTAAATTGTCCTGATTTGTGGTTATTAAAGTTCCCATGTTTGTACTTATGAATTTGTGTCATGATAACTTGGTTAATAAATAAAAAACTTTAAACAAAATTTGAAATTTATGAATATTTCAGGGTGTACTTAAACTTTTGACTGGTAGTATATATATATATATATGTATGTATATATATATATATATATATATATATGTGTATATATATATATATATATATATATATATATATATATATATATATATCAAAGCTATTGACTTCTTAGGGAAACGGAGCTTACAGATGAAAAGAAGGACCAACACAATAGCAAACATTTTCGTTTATTTTTTATACTTCAGACGTTTCGACAAATTTTTTGTCATCATCAGTGAATTATAAATCTCAAAACCTTAAAACAAAAATAAGAATAAATAATTAAAATTACATCAATACAAAGAAAATTAAAATCACTAAAATTATTAAAATTAAATTACTCAACTCCAACTGGAGGTACGCCTTTCCCAACATTTGGGTTTATCAGTCCGTACCAACCAGTAGTCCACCACAATCTGCAATTAGAAACCATAGTAATGAAAACAACCATCCCCTTCACAAAACTCAGTTCGAAATTCTAACAAGATCCAATAACCTTACAGAACTCCAAATTTTAGAATCTTTGTACATCTATAGAAACAAACCCTCCATTAACAACAATAGTTCATCTTACTAATTACAGCTCTTCTAACTAACCAACCAACTTACTTTCATAGATATATCATACCTTCCACTTAACTGACCATACACTTTTCTCTTAGTTTCTGCCGAATATGGAGGTTGACGTAAACATTGTGTATTTACCAGTTGAGGTAATTTTAATTTAATTTAATTTTAATGATTTTAATTTTCTTTGTATTGATGTAATTTTAATTATTTATTCTTATTTTTGTTTTAAGGTTTTAACATTTATAATTCACTGATGATGACAAAAGATTTGTCGAAACGTCTGAAGTACAAAAAATAAACGGCAATGTTTGCTATTGTGTTGGTCCTTCTTTTCATATATAGTAACCTAATCTTAACTAATTGATCTTATCTGTTTATAGCGTAAAGTCGGCACTATAATAATGATAATGGTTAATTGATTGAGAATGAGCGATGGTTAATGATAATGCTACTATAAATTGGTGACCCCGGAGTGACTATAAATTGGTGACTCCAGCCTTATCATCAACAATCAATCATTATCAATCAATTAACCATTCTCATTATTATAGTGCCAACTTTACGCTATAAACCGTTAACATCAAATTGGTCAACCGTAGGCTACTATAAATTGGGTTTACAAATCACCGATTTGATGCGGCTAAGAAAGTAGAATTACTATAATTACTGGATTAAATTGAGATAAATAATTTGGGGGCCACCAGGTCTTGCAGACCACTTAATGTTCAATAAGGAGATAGAAATTACCTTGTTGTTTTGTGTTTAAGAAAATAATTCAATTATTTGTTCACAGTGATTAACAATTATATAACGGTATTTATAGTGATTAACAATTATATAACGGCATTTTTACTATGCTAAATATGACTGAGTATTAGCAATAAGAAAAATTGTTACACAGACTAATTGCTGAGTAATTACAATGATGAAAAACACTAGTTTAGGTAGGCTAATGAGATATGCCGAGTGAACACAGAATAAATAACGAAGCCTAGTGAACAGAAATAAGGGAAATATTGCCCGTACGGTTGGTACAGTACGTGGATTAGGCCGTCAAGAATGAAATGCATAAAAGAGCACATAAATAATAAAATGCACGATAATTAAATCATATGAGTGATCACGATAACGGGGTGATACAAAATTACGATATTGGTACGACACTTGAATAGGCCTACTGCAGTCTTAACGCGAGAGCTAGTTTGACCGGTACTGGGAACACTTTAGGTCTACGTGATTAGGCAGAGCTTGTGGAAGCACGACGTAACAAAACACTATCTCGAGTGAGGGCCAAAGTAGCTTACCGCAATAATGAACTTGGAGATTGTAGGCATAGGTGAAGGTTGACCGTATTGCGTTTCGCTGAATATGAAAATTTGTTGCAGAGGGGGCAGCGGGAAACGCCTACAGCAGTGTTGTTGTTTCTTGCAGGATGGAACTGTAGAGTCGCCTCAAGTGTTACTTCGTTTCATGAATGGTTGAAATGTAACGAAGGACTGAGGCCGGCTGGGGTCGAAGCGACGCTACGTGATGTGGGATTCACGAAGAGAAGTAAAGAGCAGAGTAAGATTGTAGAGAGCCTTACTTGATGATAGACTTCATGTAGGCTCGACTGGAGCCTTGAAGGAACAGCAGGCCGCTCTCCGGCCTTCGCCGGAGAGAGGGTAACTTGACGAATGGTGCTACTGACGAAGGTGCTGAGTGAGACGTGACGACCAAGACGAGAAAATGGCAAGTGAGAATTGAGGAGTGAAAATGATTTGAGGAAGAATCTGCATTTTATAGGTCTTGGTGACGTCCTCTGGTGGTCACTTCGGGAAATACCACAGAATCTTTGTTTCAGGTGTGGGCTGTTTCATACCCACGTGTATAGCCTTTGTTTTGATTCCATGATGTTTGAGAATGGCGGGGAAAGGAATTCCTTTGTCTGCCCGCTATATATATATATATATACAGTATGTCCCACAAAAAAGTACACCCAACTTTAGATTGTACTAACTCCTCCAAAAATTGAGATATTTTGGATCTGTTTGTTTGATTTAATATAGCAAATTATTCTGTTAACGTTCAAATTTATTTATGTTTAAACGAATTAGTGTTTAAGCATCTGCTTTTAACTGAAGGGTACAACAAAATGGATTGCGCAAAATTGGTCAATGAAAAAATAATGTGTGTGCTATCGATGTAATGAAAAGACAAATACATAATAATAGATACTTTAACATAATTTTAATAAGATACAAAGCAGATTTTTCTTTATTCCTTATTACAAAAGTTATGTTTAGTTTCGTTTTCTTTCAACATGACCGCCATTCCTATCGATACAAATCTGGAGTCGAGCTCTCATCTTCCCCATCACTTTTGATAAGATCTGGATTGTCTTTTAACAAGTTGATTTCAGCTGTGATGCGAGTCCTCAAATCATCTAAATTGATAGGTTGTGATGCAAATACTCTATTTTTCAAATGACCCCATAAAAAGTAATCACACGGGATCAAGTCAGGGCTTCTGGGAGGCCATTCAATGTCATGGCCTGTAGCAATTACTCTTTGGTGGAAGACTTCCTGCAAGCGTTCCTTCACAATAACTCTCCTGTGAGCAGGAGCTATTTCTTGAAAAATAGAGTATTTGCATCACAACCTATCAATTTAGATGATTTGAGGACTCGCATCACAGCTGAAATCAACTTGTTAAAAGACAATCCAGATCTTATCAAAAGAGTGATGGGGAAGATGAGAGCTCGACTCCAGATTTGTATCGATAGGAATGGCGGTCATGTTGAAAGAAAACGAAACTAAGCATAACTTTTGTAATAAGGAATAAAGAAAAATCTGCTTTGTATCTTATTAAAATTATGTTAAAGTATCTATTAGTATGTATTTGTCTTTTCATTACATCGATAGCACACATTATTTTTTCATTGACCAATTTTGCGCAATCCATTTTGTTGTACCCTTCAGTTAAAAGCAGATGCTTAAACACTAATTCGTTTAAACATGAATAAATTTGAACGTTAACAAAGAATAATTTGCTATATTAAATCAAACAAACAGATCCAAAATATCTCAATTTTTGGAGGAGTTATTACAATCTAAAGTTGGGTGTACTTTTTTGTGGGACATACTGTATATATATATATATATCGAGAGAGAGAGAGAGAGAGAGAGAGAGAGAGAGAGAGAGAGAGAGAGAGAGAGAAGTACCTAAAAAGGCCTTGCGGCCCATACCGAGGAGGTATCAATGGCAACAGGTGCCAGGGAAAAATTTCTACACCCTCAAATAGTGCGCAAGATTTGGTCTAACCTTTTCTTGAACTGATCAGCAGAGGAACTGCTCACAACTTCTGAAGGTAGCCTGTTCCACGTGTCACACATCTTATAGGTAAAGTAATTCCCACACACACACTAGTGCTAAACCGTTTCAAATCCAACTTCCAACCATTGTTGCGAGTTGAGTTATCATTTAAACATGCTTCTAAAATCGACATTGTCGAACCCGTGTAACAGCTTGAAAACCTCGGTGAGTTGATCGCGCAGCCTCCGAGTTTCCAGCGAAAACGAATTCAGGGCGTGTAATCGTCGATTGTGGCCCATATGTCTAACGGAAGGGATTAACTTTATGGCCCTCGCCTGGACTCGCTCCAGGGTGAGCGACCAGAACTGCACAGCATACTCCAGGTGCGGCCGAACCAGGGAATTGTACAGAGAGCACAATATCCTTATTCCGAAATCGAAATTGCCTCCTCATATAACCCAACAGCTTCTGGGCTTTCTTTTCCACCTCTACGCACTGTTTGGTAAACTTAAGGTCGCAACTAATTAGCACACCCAAGTCCTTTTCCAAATCAGTCGCCTCGATATTACTCCCCAACATGGCGTAGTCCGACTTGGGATTGGCCTAGCCAATGTGCAACACCTTGCATTTATACCCAAGTTAAACGGCATTTGCCATTTTTCGGACCACTCTCCTATCCTACCTAAGTCCGCACGCAGTTGCTCGATCGCTTCGGGCGTTCCAACATTGGCCCCAAGTTTCGTGACATCTGCGAATTTTGCGATCCTACTGAGGCCCAACCCGAACTAGCCCTTTTAATTACAACCCTCTGCCACCTATTCTTCAGCCAGTTTCCAATAGGGGTGTGCCGGATAGTATTTTTTACTATCCGGCCGGATACCGGATAGCCGGATAATCAAAAAAAATATCCGGCCGGATACCGGATAATATCATTCAAATAATTCATAATTTTTTATATATTATTATTTAGCTATTACTTGACTAATTGACTATACTATCAAATTTTAATCACTATTTGATGTAAATTATAGCTATCTTTCAATAACTTTACTAATTACCTATATTTTATCCTTTTCAGGATTGTTTCATTGCCTAAATCATATAGCTATATAGCTAGTTAGTATTAGTTACAGGCTTACAGCAATATTTTAACATTATTTACCCCCTAAAATGGCTAGTTTTATTTGGAAAATATTTACAATACATAAGACTAATCCAACGATAGCTATTTGCTCCCTATGTTCTAAACAGATTAAAAAGGGATCAGAGAAATTGGGTGCTAGGTGCTATAGCACAAAACCTTTGCACAATCATGCAAAGATGCTGCATTCAAAAGAATATAAAGAAGTGTCTCAACTTAACAAATCATCTGAAAATCAAAATCAACCTATAGCGACCACCTCAATGGCTCCGAAGGAGAAAAAAATTAGTTGCCATGGAAAAGCAACTCACTTTAGAAGAAAATTTTTCCTTTAAGAAAATATGGGATATAAATGACTCAAAAGCTCAAGCTTTACATAAAAAGATACGATTAATGATGGCATTGGACAACCATCCTTTTAGTTTAGTTGAACAAGATGGCTTTATAGGACTGATGGCCCACGTACAGCCAAGGTATTTGCTACCAAATCGAACATATTTTTCAGAAAAAGTCATACCCAAAATCTATGAAGAACTCAAAGAAATTGTTATGAATAAATTGAAAGGGAAATACATTAGCTTCACTTCCGATATTTGGACCTGCTCTTCTTCAAATGAATCATTCATTTCCTTGTCGGGTCATTGGATCATGAATGACTACACTCATTGTAATGCAGTATTGCATTCAGCTCATTTTTCAGGATCGCATACAGGAATTAATATAGCGGACAAATTGCAATCTATGTGGCAATCGTGGAATATTGACAGATCAAGGCGTAATACAGGGCGTCCCAAAAAAATGTATACACACTTTAACAGCTGATAGCTCAATTGATGTTTCTTTCTTTCCAAGTTAAACCCATTAGAATTAATAATGGCAGTCAGACTAAGCTTTGAACAAAGGAAATTCATTCTAAAATGCTACTGGAAGTGTGAAAACGCAGTTGAAGTGCAAAGACAGTTTAGGAGGGAGTTTCAAACAGATCCACCAACGCGACTTACCATCACTCGAATTAGAGATAAGTTTGAAGCCGATGGAACTGTTCAGAATGTCCACAAGAAGCGTTCCGGAAGACCACGGACATCGACAAGCCCCACAAAGCAAGAAAGAGTACTGGAAACGTATCACCAAAGTCCAAGAAACTCTGTGCGGCAAGCGAGTCGTGAGGTAGGAATTTCAGAATCGTCTGTCCAACGCATTTTGAAGCGCTGTCAATGGAAAAGTTACATTCCAAGATTAGTCCATGCTATTAATGAAGATGATCCGGACCGAAGAGTGGAGTATTGCGAGTGGTACTTGGCACGATGTGGATGTGGATTGGACGAAGGGGTTTCGTAGAATACCCTCCGCGTTCACCAGACCTCACACCACTAGACTTTTTTTATGGGGATACTTAAAAGACAAAGTCTACGCTATAAAACCTGCAACAGTCGCTGAATTGAGAGCAGCCATTGAACGAGAATGCACACAAATACCAAACGAAATGTTTCGTGATGTTTGCGATTCCATTGCTTCGCGTTATCAGCAGTGCCTGGACCAGAACGGACGTCAGTTTGAAAACAGGCGTTGACAAAACAATTAAATAATGTCTGTAGATTCTATTACATTTTGAAAATGAAATGTATTTTAATAAACACTGCCTTTATAAGTATTTAAAGTGTGTATACATTTTTTTGGGACGCCCTGTATATTGGTCAGATATGGAGCTTCTAACATAGCTTTGGGATGTGACCTTGCGGAAATACCTTCTGTTCACTGTCTTAACAAATCGGAAGTATGCTCTAGCAACTGTCATTGATCCACGATTTAAATTTTTGTTTTTCAAAGATCAACAAAAGGAAAATATTAAGACATGGTTAATTGAAGAAATAAATGAAATAAACAACCTAGAGAAAATTAGAGATAAATATTTTGAAGAACAGGCTCACAGCAGCGACGATTCTAATTTTTCTTCCTCCTCAACAGGAAGAAAAAAGGCAAAGTTTGATGATGATGATCCACACACTGCTTGTTTCAGGGAACTAACACAAGAAAATTCAGAAAAGATACCTGGTGAGAAAAAGTTTAAAAAAAGCCGCAAGATGGCTTCATTCGCAGAAATAGCAGAGGAAATTGAGCAATATGCAAAAAAACCCATATCAGACAGACGACTATCTCCAATTGAAATTTGGAAAAATGAAGAATCCTTTCCATCTCAAGAAAATTGCTCTAAAATGGCTAGTGACACCAGCATCTTGTTTTCTCAGAAAGAATGTTTTCCGAATACGGATATATTTTTGAAGAAAAAAGAAGTACTTTGCTACCAAAGCGAGGGGAGATGCTTCTTTTTATCCATCACAATGGACGAAAATTTGATTTAAACTTGTGAATCTAGTGTCTTGAACATAGTATTACTTTTTAAGGTTTTGCTATTTTAATAATTTCACTTACCTTACTGGTATATTTGATTAGGCTTATGTTTTATTTTTATATCTCAAATCTTAATAAAAGGTTTCGCTAATTCATATTTTTTCATATTGTAATTTGCAATATATATAAAAATAAAAATTAAAAAGTAAGGGAAGCTGGGATCTTAGCTATGCATCACACTTTTAGCTGGACCAAACATTTTGCCTTTTTAGCAGTGTTAATATAGTTACATACTAGTAGTGGTACATGCTTATTTATCAATTATTTTAATTTTAGATTTTCGTACAACTATATTCAACTTTTGCTAGCTAAAGGCTATGCAAGCTAAGATTGGAAAGGGGCGGGCCCAGATGGTATTCCCATTACAAAAAAGACTATCATAAATATCCGGCTATCCGGCCGGATACTGACATCTATCCGGCCGGATACAGGATACCGGATAATAGGTTATCCGGCCGGATAGTGGTATCCGGCACATCCCTAGTTTCCAATCCAGCTACCTACTTCCCCACTGATACCCAGTGCGCGGACTTTGGCCATTAGGCGGTGGTGAGGTACCTTATCAAAGGCTTTCTCAAAGTGGGGATAAAGTATATCAATCGCCCAACTCTTATCGTACTCATTCCACATAACGTGGAAAAACTCGAGCAGGTTGGTGAGACACGACCTATGTCGTCTAAACCCACGCTTCTCAAACTAGGGGTCGCGTAAATATTATTGGGGGTCGCAGAAACATTTGAAAATATTATTTTTTTTCATAAATATACAGTGTTAGTACCTATTGCTTTTATGACATTGAGTGAAGGGTCGCGAAAAAATTTGTCTGATCCAAAGGGGTCGCAAGTGAAAAAAGTTTGAGAAGCCCTGGTCTAAAACCATGTTGAGAGTCCCCAAGCAGCTTGTAGGAATCCAAATGGTCAACGATCCTATCCGCTATTATCCCCTCTAATAATTTACCTACAACACAAGTGAGACTAATGGGATGATAGTTCCCTGGACTTTCGTGATTCCCCTTCTTAAAGATAGGGGTCACGTTGGCTTCCCGCCAGTCACCAGGCAACTGGCCCGTCTCCAACGATTTGTTGAAGACTGTAGCCACGTGGGGAGCCACCTGGTCGCGCACTACCCGCAAGACTCTGAGGAGGAACTGGTCTGGCCCAGGAGCCTTAAACGCGCTCAGTTTGTCTATTCTATCGGCAACGGCTGTCGCGTTACACCGAACAACACTATCCAGGCCAGCACCGTCGTGCCTGACGCCTGACTCGGGGATGACGCGGGTGTCCTCCCCGATGAACATTCCCACAAAATACTCATTCAGCACATTAGCGATGTTCGCAGCGCGCCGCTCTGGTTCTTTAACGGGCCTATCATGCTTCTAATGGGCTTTCTACTATTAACATAACATAGAGAGAGAGAGAGAGAGAGAGAGAGAGAGAGAGAGAGAGAGAGAGAGAGAGAGAGAGAGAGAGAGAGAGAAACAAGGAAAAATAGTGGTCTTGTCAACGACTAGTGAAAGTTAAATTATTGTTTATGATGAAGGTTCCACGAAAAGTTGATGGGATTTTTTTTGGTGCAAATTTTGCTCGAAATTTGATGTTTTCATGAATCTCTGAAAACACGAGAGACTCCATTTTCCCCAATGCAGCAAGCTGATTTGAATGTATATATGATGTGTGATGTTCAAAATTAAAATACGTAAGCAAAAACAATTATATATATATATATATATATATATATATATATATATATATATATATATATATATAATATATATATATATATATATTTCACACTTAAACACGTGAAATAAATGAATGAGCAAATCCACAAGGAAAAAGAAAAAATTATTCTAAGCTCTTTCGTATATTCAGCAGTACACTTGTCAGGGAATGGCGAAGTGTATTGTTGAATGCACGAAAGGCCTTGGTATAATTTTTCTTTTTTCCTTGTGGTTTGCATCATAAATATCTATGCAGTAATGCAAACCCACATGGAAAAAAATTATTCCAAAGCCTTTCGTGTATTCAGCAATACATCTCGTCAGGGAATGACGATTTTTTTCCTTGTGGTTTGGCATCATTCATTCATTTCACTTTTTTAAGTGAAATTCATCATATATCAGGTCATCCCATAAGTAATGTCGTTTTTTACGATAGATTAAGTTTAAACTAGTCTTACTCGGTTTAAGCATAAATTTTCCGAAGGTTATATCTAAGAGGAGATCTATCGTGTTTCGCTACATACTTTACAGACCTTGACCAGTGAAGACGTGTGTTTTGCTTTATGTGAACCCCTCATAAACATGGGTATCAGAAGAGCATATCAGGCATATAATGCTTTACGAGTTCAAAAAGGGAATAGTGCTACTGAAGCAACGCGAAACATTCAGGAAGTTTATGGCAACGATATTCTGCATGTAAGGAAATGTCAAAGATGGTTTTAAAAGTTTAGGAATGGTGACTGCTGTTTGACAGACGCAGCACGCTCTGGACGCCCTGCTGAGTTTGATGATGATCTGCTGTTAGCCGCACTTGAAGACTGTTCAACAACTGTCGAAGAATTGGCCCAGAAACTCAATTCATCCCCGTCCACCATCCATCGACATTTGCAACAACTCGGGAAAGTGCCTAAGTTAGGAAAATGGGTGCCACATGAATTGTCGGTCGACAATCTGAGGATGCGGGTAAACATTAGCACAGCTCTTCATTCCCGTGAACTCCAAGATCCGTTTTCGCACCGTTTAGTGACTGGTGATGAAAAGTGGATACTGTACCAGAATGTTAAGCGCCGTCGACAGTGGGTTTGTGCCGGAGAACCAGCGACACCACAGCCAAAACCAAATCTTCACCCTCGGAAGGTGTTGCTTAGTGTTTGGTGGGATAAAGGTGGTGTAATACACTTTGAAACCTTACCACACAACCAAACAATCACCGCTCAAGTCTACTGTCAACAACTGGATCGATTGAACACTGCACTAAAAGAAGAGAGACCTTCTTTGGTTAATCGGAAAGGAATCGTGTTCCACCACGACAACGCACTCATACCGCTCGGATCACTTCTGCAAAAATTGAGGAGCTTGGGTGGGAAAAACTTCCACATCCTCCATATTCTCCAGACCTTGCGCCTTCAGATTATCATCTCTTCAGGAGTCTGCAAAACTATCTTGACGAGAAACAGTATATACTTCTTTAGATGACCTGCACACCAGTCTTTGTACGTTTTTTGCCTCAAAACCGCCTGAATTTTATAAACATGGCATTGAAAAGCTTGTAGGACGTTGGCAGAGTGTCAGTGATTCCGATGGAAAATATATACTATTAAAAAGTTTCAGTTGAGTTTTTTTTGTCCTTCAAATTCCGATCTAAAAACGACATTACTTATGGGATGACCTGATATATATATATATATATATATATATATATATATATATATATATATTAGGGTGTTTCATACCTATAGGGTAAAATAAAAATGAGCTTGGAGTTTTAATCCACACGTTTCTCCGTATTCTAAAGAACAAGAAAACACGTTTGTGCAAGTTTGAACCAGATCGCGCTGCATTTAGAGGTCCCCAACTTTGACGACTTTTTGTCAGTTCATTTCTCGCCTGCCTGCAGTGAAGACGGTTTTCTTCGTCACTTGAGCGGTTCGTGTTGTATAGCCTATTGGACAACTATGGAGGTAATTATATATGCTACTAATTATCTCATTTTACTGTGGTATTGAAATTTATTATTATTTAATTTCTGTCATTTTACTGTGGTAGTGATATTTATTATTAATATTACATGAAATTAATTAGTCTGTTGCATATTGGACAACTAAGCTGGTAATTATTTATGATACTAATTAATGTAATTTTACTGCGGTATTGAAATTTATTTAATTAATGAATTGTCAAAGAGAACGTAGTGTACACGTATCAGTTTTATAAATAAAGAAAAGCAGTAACTGGGACTCGAACCAGTGTCATAGCCGTTTGGCGGCATCGCTCAAGTCGGCGTACACAGCACGCTATCCACTCCCTAGATGGTGTAGTGGATAGCGTGCTGTGTACGCCGACTTGAGCGATGCCGCCAAACGGCTATGACACTGGTTCGAGTCCCAGTTACTGCTTTTCTTTATTTAATTAATGAAATTAATTACGATGTGAAATTATTTCTGTGGAATTATTTAGTTTGTTTTCTTTTCCAGGTGTCTACCAGAGCGAAAACAGAAGTGTTTCTTATTGGCCAGACGGATGCGAACATCACATCAAGTGGCCTTCCAACTCAGTTGCAAGTACTCAAAAAGTACTTTTACCACCAAAAGGAGCAAAAATTTGGACGTACTAAATGCCTGAACCTGTGCCTGGATGCCTGTCTCATATTTTGGGAGAGAGCGAGAATCCCCATGATGCGTCGAGATTCGGCCTTGAGGAAGATGGAATCCCTTCTCAAGGAATACGACCGGCTTGTGAAGCACAAGTCACATAAAGCAGAGTCCTTCCGAGTGAAGGAGGCGATGTTCAAGGAGGCAATAGCGAAGGAGATCATGGACATTGCTCATTCACAGGCTAAGGAAATGATGAAGAATCAGGAGGACATCCACTTTCTCGACATGCAGCGTGAAGATCCAAATTCCTGCAGCATGGGCCCTGTTGACATGAAGCTTCACTATAAGGAGATTAGGAAAAGGAAGAGGCTGGACAAGATTAAGGAACAAGGAGCTGCAGAAGATACGGGGGCTTTAGTGATTTCAACTTCGTCAGAGACTGACTCAGATGTCGTTGACCCAACCGTGGAAGTTTTTCCATCCTCCTCCAAGGGAAATACCAAGAAGCGACGCAGGAATCTGATCTCACAGGATGTGACGACTACCTACGATCGGCTGAATATTTCGTACCGCGATTCAGCTATGTCGTACGCTGCAGCGGCTAAATCACTAGGTTTTGACTTGGATGAACTGTCCATTTCTGCCAGTACCATGTACCGCACACGCAAGGCTCTCAGGAAGGTGGCTGCTGAAAGTTATCAATCCGACGAAGTTTGTCCTGGTCAGCCTCTTGTCTTGCATTGGGACGGTAAGCTCCTACCTGACAATGAGCAATGGAAGGAGAGCGTTGACCGGATCGCCGTCCTCGTCTCTGGCGACGGCAAGGAGAAGTTGCTCGGCGTTCCTAAGGTGACGTCCGGAACCGGCGAGAAGATAGCGCGAGTTTGCTTGGATTTGGTCAAGGAACACAGGATGGAAGAGCGCGTGCGGGGACTGTCTTTCGACACGACAGCGTCGAACACCGGGATTCATATCGGGGCCTGCGTCCTGATTGAGAAAGGTCTTGGCAGAGAACTCATGTACTTCCCCTGTCGGCATCACATCTATGAAGTCATCCTCAGCTCCGTCTTCAAGCGTGCATACGGCCCTTCAAGTGGCCCCGATATACCCGTTTTCAAGAGGTTTCAGGCACAATGGAAGTTCATCGACCGGTTGGACGTGCGGCCGTACGATTTTGCTCAAGTCAATGACTCTATGAGGGAACTGAGGGAGAAGTCAGTCCTGCTGGTGAGAGGGATGGTGAGCACGTCGCATCAGCGCGATGACTACAAGGAACTGCTACAGTTGGTTCTCATCTTCCTGGGAGAAGCAAAAGTGGTGGATTTCCCTCTCAGAGCCCCTGGCGCTTACCATCACGCTCGATGGATGGCGATAGCCATCTACTCCTTGAAAGTAATTCTACTGAAGAAGCAGTTCAAGATGTCGAGTCACGAGTTGGAAGCTCTGACAGCCGTAGGTCTCTTCGTGTCCCTCGTCTACATCCGAGGTTGGACTCGTGCTGCAACCTCAAGCAAGGCTGCCGCAGTTGATCTGGAATTTCTGCGTGACGCGGAAGCCTTTGCCATGTCGGGATATTCGTGTGTTAACGCTGCGCAAGAAGCCATGTCTCGACACCTATGGTACATCTCTGAGACTCTTATTGCCATGGCGTTCTTCGACGCAGATGTGGCAGATGAAGAAAAGGCTCAGATGGTCGTCAGTTTGGGTAAGCCCGCATCGAAAAAGGAACTCAAGCGACCCCAAGGGAAGAACGTCAGGAATCTTGCCTCGAAACACCTGGCGGAGTTCGTGACAGGAAAGACGATGGCTTTCTTCCATGCATTCGACTTGGACACAGAATTCTTGAAAAAGCCAGTTGCCGAGTGGACTGAAGTAGAGGGCTTCAAGCAAGCAGCGGCAACTGTTAACAAAATCTCTGTCGTCAACGATCGGGCCGAAAGAGCCATCGCGCTCACCAAAGAGTTCAACTGTTCTCTGACGAAGAACGAAGAGCAGAAGCAGTATTTGCTCAAAACTGTGATGCAGCATAGGGCGAAATACCCGAATAAAACCAAGAAGGATTTCATGGACAAATGATTCGCAAGAAGTGGTTATGTTTTTTGTATCTTTGTGAAAATGTGTAGTGAAATGGTACTCGTTTGTTGAATAAAAATTCATTGACAGATTTTTGTTTAATTTTTTCCGCTTATGATCTGCCAGAGCATCAAACTGGGGACCCGTAAACTTTAAACTATTGAATTAATACTTCGGTTTATCAGTCTCCTCAGCAAATGGAACAAGAGGATCCATGTGGATTAAAATTTTTCCAAACTTTTAATTTATGAAACACCCTAATATATATATATATATACAGGGTGTTTCAGGAGGAAAAGTCAATACTTCGGGTGGTGATAGTATCGGTCATTGTGAGAAAAAAGTTCATATGAACATGTCTAATTCTGAATGGTTACGGAGATAGAGCTGTTTGAAGCTGATGCGCGCGCAGCTCTTCCTCCCCTATAACCTTGAACCATGTAAGCTGTAATGTAAGCATGTAACATAAGCCAAGCGACAGCTGACTGTTGTGAGTGACATTGTTTGGTGTTTGAAGCAGTGTTAAGAATGTCACACACCTTCACACATGCCGAATATGCAGATATGGTGTATGTCTATGGTTTTTGTGATGGAAGTGCAACAGCTGCTGTTGCAGAATACCGTCGACGGTTTCCGAACCGCAGAATTCCGGATCAAAGTGTGTTTACCAGGGTTTTCTACACATTGCGTGAGATTGGTACACTTCCCAGCGCTCATGTTTCATCTGAACGTGAAGGTCAACAAGATGTGGATGAAGTGAAAAACATTCTTCAGTTGGTAGAGCGTAGTCCTACTACTAGCTCACGAAGAATTTCTACACGTCTCGGTGTACCACACACAAGAGTATGGCGAACATTATGTGAGGAAGGCTTGCATCCATATTCCATATCATGTATAGCGTGTACACCACCTTCAACCAGGAGACGCTGCCATGCGACTGGAATTTTGTCATTGGGTAAATGCTAATCGCCGATTGCTTCGATTAATACTGTTCACCGATGAAGCTACTTTCACCCGTGACGGTATTAACAACACTCGTAACTCTCATCGGTGGTCAGACGAAAATCCAAATGCCACTTCGAAAACAAATTTTCAACATCACTTCTCTGCCAATGTGTGGTGCGGTCTCATCGATGATCAGCTGATTGGCCCTGTTACTTTAGAGAATCATCTTACAGGACAAAGTTACCTAGAATTTCTGCAAAATGAATTTCCAGGACTATTGGAGGATGTTCCTTTGGCTACACGCGCTAGTATGTACTTTCAGCATGACGGAGCTCCTCCACATTCTACCCGTCTGGTGATGCAATACCCAAATCAAACTTTCCCTGGTCGATGGATCGGCCGCGGTGGTCCCATTCAATGGCCACCAAGGTCTCCAGACCTTTCTCCGTTAGATTATTGTTTGTTTGGGGGTGGATGAAAAGTCAAGTTTACAAAAGAAAGGTGGATACACGAGACGAATTGCTCGCGCGCATTTTGGATGCTCCCGCATAAAGGAACGTCAAGATCAACTCAGACGAACAACACGCGATCTTCGCACACGAGTTGCAAAGTGCATTGAGGTTGACGGTGGGATTTTCGAAAACGTATTGTAAACTAACAAATTTGTCATTTCTGTATCTGATACCATTCAAAATGCCAATGTTTAAACATTAAATGTTAGAAACAGTAATTGGTTTCTCTTTCTTAATTACCATTAACAATGCTTTTGTATTTGTAGATTGAAACAGCTCTATCTCCGTAACCATTCAGAATTAGACATGTTCATATGAACTTTTTTTCTCACAATGACCGATACTATCACCTCCCGAAGTATTGACCTTTCATCCTGAAACACCCTGTATATATATGTATATATGCTGCATTCATTCATTTCACGTGTTTAATTGTGAAATTCATCTCATATATATATATATATTATATAATACTCTGTTTATCTTGCACAGTTCTTGTAGTATACTGTAGTTCTTTATAAATATTTAAATATTCCAATGATGCTGGTCCTAATTTAAGATTTTAATAAGCCATTCTGGGACCGAATCTTGTAAACAAAAACTAAAAGAAAATTAAAGTCAATTGTGTTCAAGCAAATAATAATAAATGATTCCCAAATTATACAGGGTGAACACAAATTATCTTTACAACTTCTCTCTCAAATAAAAATATTAGAAAACGAGGTACACATACCGTTTTTGTGCCATCTGTGAGAGAAAGTAATAAAGTTTCACATAACCTCAAACACACTCAACATGGGCACCATTTGTCACACGTAAGACGTCCAAACGGTATTCTATCTCCATCTATGTACGCTGCAACATTTCAACATCATCTCTTGCAGCAGCAGCAATTCTGGTCTTTAAATCGTCCATGTTGGCCACTGGAGTTGTGTACACGCAGTCTTTTACATAATCCCATAGAAAAAAGTCGCAGGTTATGTCTGGTGATCTGGCCGGCCAAGAGATGGGGCCAATCCACCGATTTGGGAAATGCATGTTAAGGATGTTAACGGAATTTCGTACCAACAAGCTCCAATGTGGTGGTGCGCCATCTTGCTGGAAAAATACATTAGGCTGCAGTTCCTCTAACTGTGGGTAGACGTAGTTCTCAAGCATATCCAGATAATTGGTGGTTGTTCCTGTCGCCTCAGCGAAGAAATAAGAAATACCGTTTGGACGTCTTACATGTGACAAATGGTGCCCATGTTGAATGTGTTTGAGATCATGTGAAACTTTATTACTTTCTCTCACAGATGGCGCAAAAACGGTATGTGTACAGTTGTCCGCATATGTAATGTTCCTCCCCTTACAGGCGACTCGGTACATGTGGCAACGCCGCAGTGTTAGTCAAGGTACCCCAACTGGGGGAAGGTGTGGTGGAGGGGAACAACGAGCCCAAGTCTGTGTTCATAAAGATAAACAATTAATATGATCGTGAACAGCGTTGAATTCCATGTAGTTTACTAGTCTTATACAGTAATAAGGTTCCATTATTACTGCAAATCTATATGAACAGCTACTACAATAGAACTTTTTATATACTAGTGAAAATGTTGCCTGCAGGAAATTTTCGCGTAGGCTATAGTTTACGCGAAAATATCCAGCAGGTGAAAATTTTACAATTTAAACTAATCTTTTGAAGATAGTAAGAAAATAAAACTTAGATCATTCAAATACTTTATTTGAAAAGTAAATTCAATATATTGTAATAAAACATTGTTAAGTAAAAGCAGTAAAAACATTTTAAATTATACTGTATTATTACTGTATAACAAGAATATCATGAATGCCGCTAATTTCCCAACCCTTCCAAATGGTCTCTCTCATTTCGTGTAGGTTATCCCATGTAGAGACAATCCATTTAGCATGAATAGGTTTCAGTGTGGAGAGCTTCAAATCTATCTTACCGAGATATTCATTTACGTTGAGTGCTGCTCAAACTTTATCCGCATACCAACCAAGTGGTAAAACTTTCCTTAATATACGACCTCAACCTCGACCAATCACAGTCCAGAATAAATGTCGTCATTCATGATGTTATTTTAATCTATTATTATAACTAGCAATTGTTGACCGTGAAATTATGATGCCACATTACACTAATGTTTGTGAAATGACGTTCATGGACCAAACCGAGGTGTTGACATTGTTACTGGTATGATCTATGTTCATACCATATTTTTACACCCTATGACGAACACCGACTCTGAAAATGAATCCAGCTGAAGATAAAATTGCACAGCGAGGATGGATAATTGTATGCGGGAAGCAGGCCTCTCTGTAGCTGACATAGCCATGGAACTGGGAATCTTGAAACCTACTGTTCGACGCTGGGTGCAGAGGTGGCAGGAGACTGGGAATCTGCTAGATCGTCGTAAGTGTGTGGCACCAAGAAAGACCACCCCAGAAGAAGACCGGAGAATAATCAACGAAGTGCAGAGCGATCCTCTCAACAACGCAGTCGCCATTTGGGAGACATTATATATGGGCGTGTCAGTGGACACCGTAAGGAGACGGGTGCATGAAGCAGGATATCACCACCGACTCCTGCCAAAAAAGAGAGGATCGAGGAACGACATCGTCAGGCCAGGCTCTCGTTTGCTCGCCAGCATATAAATAATGATCTCGCATACTGGAGCAGAGTTATCTTCTCTGACAAGATGATGTTTGCGTCTACAACTCGCGGCCGTCTTCGATGTTGGCGACAAAACAACACGAGATATGCCAACCAAAATATTTACGAAGTGGCACGGAGTGGGCACGTGATGGCGAATGTGTGGGGATGGATGCACCTACAAGAACTAGGAGAGCTGACTGAGATCCACGGGAGGTTTACGGCAGATCAATATATAGAGATCATGGAGGAGGTGATACTGCCTTCTGTACCCGCGTATGTCTTGCCCTATCCTGAGCAGATTATCTTTATGCAGGTATGTTGTATTTGTGTGTTATAGGATATTATACTATTACTAGAGTAACATTTATTATTACACGCATTTGTATATCCGGTTTCTACATTTACATGGGACAAATAATGATCATAAAATTGTTCTTCAACTCTTTCAGTACTATGACAACACTTCAGGAATTTATTCTGGATAACTGCAGACTGTATTATTTGTATAACGGCGCACAATTACATTTAGCTGAGAGAAAGTTTGAGAAACCCCAAATACATAGGGCAGTGGTTCCCAACTTTTTCACCACCAAGGACCCCTTTTATTTTTATTTTTTTCCCACGGACCCCTGTTTTTGAAAGCTTCCGTTTACCCAACAAACTGTTTTCATTAACTAATAATTAACTTTTTTCACATTTTTCGCTATCAAATAAAAGACATATAACTGAGTATGCAATTAAAATACAGCGTATTAAAAAAGTATTAATAATTCCAGCCAAGAGCAAGGAAACTTGAAATTTTAGCCTGAGCGCCCTTATCGTGGGTAAATGTACGATTTCCATTGGAGCCTTTCGAAATATTGAAAGCTCACGGACCCCCAGTACTACCTTCGCAGACCCCCTGGGGTCCGGGGACCCCAGGTTGGGAACCACTGACAGAGGGGTTAAAACCTATCTCGAATAATGGGTTACAGATGAAGCGATAATGATATATAATTTTACTTTTAATATTTAAAATCCATTTGCAGGACAACTCTCCCATCCACATTGCCAGGATTGTTAGGTAGTGGTTTGAGGAGCAGCGAAATCTATAACTACAGGACTGGCCTAGTAAGGGGTGTGACCTCAACCCCATTGAGAACGTGTGGAGGAATGTGGTGAATTCGTGGGAGCCTGGGTAGGAGTGGACCAGCCGCCAGTTGCTGGATCACACTATGACTGAGCGGGAGATGTTCCAAAGGAACCCCCACCTCATACATAACCATATTGCATCTATGCCACACAGATTACAAGATGTAATAGACAATAATGGGGGATGGACCAAATACTAACTGTGAACCGGGTATAGCTGTACCATTTATGTTAATCTATGGCAAATTGTGAGCATTTTGTATGAATAATATCTCCACATTGATAATGCAACAGGAAATCTGGAAAACATTAATGGGTTTATCTGTCAATCGTGATTAAATCTATCTCTCCACATTGATAATACAAATACAATCTGGAAAACACTATTACTATAATAGGCATCAGCCAAAAACCGGTGGTGATATCCTGCTTCATGCAGCCGTCATCTTACGGTTTCCACTGACACGCCCATATGTAGTCTCTCCTGGACGGTGACAGCAAGTAACCATGTCAACACCACGGTTTGGCCCATCAACGTCATTTCACAAACATTACTATAATATTGTATGAATTTATAAGTATATATGAATATGTTTATGCTAATATAACCGTGTATTGTTCCTATATGATTTTGATAATCAGTTACTGTTATTCAGATCGAGACTTAACAAGTTCTTTATGTAACAATCGATAAGCCATTTCCCACTAACTCTGCCCCTCTACCTCGCTCTCTCTCACAAAGTCTCAATCTTTTTCTCACTCAGTCGACATATATATATATATATATATATATATATATATATATATATATATATACATATATATATATATATATTTTAGGGTGTCTCTTATTGGGTAGTCAAAAATTGAAATGTTGAATTATTTTATCTGCGCCCCCTAAAATAGTTCCATTTAGCATAAAAACAAACTTGAAAGTTTGACACAAATTGGCTCATATTTAGGGGTCGCCCCCGGCTAATAAAAATGGTGACCATGGCATAATAGCTCCTGACATATGATTATGCTCATTATACGCATAATTCCTTCCTTCTTTTTTTAGTTTGATTCGTTTTTATAAGTATAGGCCTTCTTATTTATCATTGATCCTTTTCTAACCTATCCTTGATGTTGTTATAATCCATCCTTTGGTCCTCAATCCTTCTTTATCCCAATCCTTTTTCTCCTATCCAAAATCCTTCCTGGCTCTTTTTTATATACAATCAGCAATGAAGCATTGCTACAAAAAAAAACCATTAGTTTATTATATAGAGATAAATTCAAAATGCCAGTGCTATTTACATACTTTAATTACTTTAATTAGCATTATTTCTTTATACAACATTTATTTAATATACAATGATTATACAATATGGTGTATTTTAAGGTGCGACCTCATTGATGGTTATTTTTTGAGAAGAACAGTTTTTGATGGAACTGGGTGACTCTGGCGGTGTTTTGCAACAATTTGGAGCAGGAACTGGAGCTGCTCTTCCCCCACTGTCAATTTCTTATTCAGCTCTTGAACTAAAGCTACTGCACGTTCTGCCCGGTCATTTACAACAGATAGAGCTGCAACAATAGCTCTGGCCCTTAAATATTCACAGTTGGATGTCCAAGTGCTGGGTGCCTTGTTCAGAAATCCCTCTGGCAAATTCAGCTTAGTAATTATGTTCATTTTAACGTTAAACTTTACCGTTACATGAGATACATTAATGGATTAGGTTTGCATAATCAATAACGGCCCAAATAATGTAGAAGTTGTAGACAAATGCATATGGAAATATACTCATAAATTTGAGGCTGCAACATCATAAAGACAGAGGCTGCAACAACTGAGCGGAAGCCTTTTTTTATTTTTCTCCTTCTTTTCCTTTAATTACTACTTCATTCTCAAAAACGTTATTGATATAGGTTCACAAATATTAATTACCACAATATTGTAGCTAAAACAACAGAAAATTTGACAAAATCAGCGACTATAAAAACACAGCAGCAACGAAAACAACAGCGCGTGCTTGTAGAGCGTGCAGACGAAACCACGTGATTCGAAGCGTCATTGTAATTGGGTAATAATGACAGCTCTGACCGGAGCGCATTAGAAGGTTCAAAAAGTAAATTAGCATAGAGTTTTAGCCTTGTAGGTATATTGATACATGTAAGCTGGGCTTACGAAAAATGTTTTTGTTGTTATAACTAACTACAGGGATATTTTTATAAAAAATAATAAATTTCTGCTCAAACAATGCACAAAAACCCCCCGCACCCCTCTAGTGACGCCACTGATAGAAACACAGATCATGAAACACACGTCAGGTAAAATTTCCATTGAACTAAATTAAATTATTTGTGACAAATAGCAACATTGTTTAAAACTTCATAATATGTGTATAAGAGCATAAATTCTCATTTTTTCATTAAATTTTTTTTCAAACACTAATAACAAAATCAGTATAAATAATTGTGAAAAATATAAATAACAGTTTATTATCTGATAATAGCAAAAAAGAAGTATAGTGATACACAGTTACACACCTTTTACTTATGACAGCAGAACACTGAATGATGACAAATAAGCAATTGCAACATAATCTGGAGCATTCTTGATGAAACATGTTTAAACAGGTTGATCTTGTCTTATCAAGCAATATTTTCAGCTACAAACTTGATAATTATCTCTAATATATTCATTTAATTGAATTCATCATAAATATGATGATTAATTAATTAAAAACATATGTTTAGTATACTTGACAACTGCTAGTAATTTCAAATATCAATTGCATAAATAATAGCTATATTTTATGAACTTTAATAAGCGGGGCGACCTCTAAAAATTGTTCAATCCAAAAAAAATTTTATATGTGATGTTTTTTCAACCAATGGAACTGGTTGAGGGGGGCAACCTAAAAAAGTCAACACTTCGAAAATAAGAGACACCCTATATATATATATATATATATATATATATATATATATATATATGATCCCTCCTAAGGAGACGGTTTTACATTTAGGATAAAAACGAAGACGTAGAGCAAAAAAGTCATCATATTTGGCTGCAGCCGACGTTTCGGACAACTCTACCCATTTTCAAGGTCTAATAAATAAAAGCTAAAATTAATGCATGACAAAAATATATGAATGTCAAAAACAAACTAATTTAAAGTACAAAATTAAAACTGTTCAAGAATAAAAATTAAAATTACAGAGCATAAAACAGGCATAAGCCAAAAACAAATCAAAAGTAAAAATTATATAAATGACAAAAATATACGAATGATAAAAATAAAACTTAAAAACTAAAAACATTCAAACATAAAATAGTTAAAAAACTTTACTAATAAAAAGTTAAACGAAAAAAACACAAAGTGCACCAAACATACCATGCCCACTTGACAGCCACAAAAAACTGAGGCGAAAAGGAGACAGG
This sequence comes from Bathynomus jamesi, assembly GCA_023014485.1. Classification (NCBI taxonomy): domain Eukaryota; kingdom Metazoa; phylum Arthropoda; class Malacostraca; order Isopoda; family Cirolanidae; genus Bathynomus; species Bathynomus jamesi. The sequence goes on along the minus strand of JAJOZX010003067.1, from coordinate 404,642 downwards.
ACAAAAAACTGAGGCGAAAAGGAGACAGGGTCACAAGGGGGAAAAAATAAAAAATAAAAAATTTAGTTTGTAGGTATTCTAATTAATATAAAGGGGGTAACAGCTAGAATCAATATTTAAACGAGTTCAGAAATTCAATGCACAAAGATTCGTAAATACGGAGGGAGGACGGGCATTTTAATGATTTAAGAATTTTAAAGTTATTAACGGAAATGTCAACCTTACACTTGATAGAATGATTTCTAATGGCAGACTGTTCCTTTTTCGATAAAACTTTCCCTGTCCTATGGCTAATACCCATATGGGAGCAAAATCTCGCCTGCAAAGAACGAATTGTGCTGCCAACGTAGTTCCCCTGGGAACACCCAGGGCAGGTAAACAAATAAACAACAGAACAGCTCATCGCAGGGAGGATTTTGTCCTTACATCGGAAAAAACATCCAAGGGTATTATTATTTACAAAAGCAACCTTAAAATCAGTGTGAAAATAAAATTTCCTCTCCACACTCAACAATTGCTTTTTCACAAAAGTGTTAAAATGGTAGAGATCAGGTAAAACAAGATATTTACAATTCTTAGGAACATCATACGTTGGGATAAGGTTGGGGAAATATACATTATTAAGAAATTTACCAATAATACCTCGTACAAGATCCCGTGGAAAACCATTTTTAAAGAAAAAATCAGTAAGGAGTTCAAACTCATTATGAAGCAGAGCAAAGTTCGAGCAAATATTATAAGCTTTGTGGACCAAAGTGCGAATGGAACTTAATTTGTAATTAAAATCGCAAAAACTATAAAAATTAAAACCCAAACCCGTAAACGTAGGCTTCCGGTATGTAGAAGTTAAAACGGTCGAGCCAGATTTGGAGACCAAAACATCAAGGAAAGGAATAGAACCTTCAACTTCCTTTTCCTGCGTAAATACAATGTTCTTATGCAGTGTGTTCAGAAAACTTAGAAACTGAACTGATTGATTATCCGTTTGCTCCCATATGGGTATTAGCCATAGGACAGGGAAAGTTTTATCGAAAAAGGAACAGTCTGCCATTAGAAATCATTCTATCAAGTGTAAGGTTGACATTTCCGTTAATAACTTTAAAATTCTTAAATCATTAAAATGCCCGTCCTCCCTCCGTATTTACGAATCTTTGTGCATTAAATTTCTGAACTCCAGTTTAAATATTGATTCTAGCTGTTACCCCCTTTATATTAATTAGAATATCTACAAACTAAATTTTTTATTTTTTATTTTTTCCCCTTGTGACCCTGTCTCCTTTTCGCCTGTTTTTTGTGGCTGTCAAGTGGGCATGGTATGTTTGGTGCACTTTTGTGTTTTTTCGTTTAACTTTTTATTAGTAAAGTTTTTTAACTATTTTATGTTTGAATGTTTTTAGTTTTTGTTTTATTTTTATCATTCGTATATTTTTGTCATTTATAAGGGTGATCCAGAGAAATGGGACCCAAAAGAAACCCCTGTAACTCTTAAAGTATAAGTCCTTTTATAAAATCATACGCATCATTCGAAAGAGGATGGTTACAAGTTTGTACAGGATTGTATAGGTTTTGACAATACAAGACAAGATAAGATACAAAACAAAATAAAAGTGTTAGTTAAAACTAACCCTTCAAGATGACTGCATGGACTGTGGAACAGCTGCGTTTCATAACAGCAATATTATGAGCATGGAAGAAGTGTAGTTTCAGCTCAAAGATCTTTTAAGACAAATTTTCAGATGTCAAAATCACCTTCTAAGAGCTGAAACTACACTTCTTCCATGCTCATAATATTGCTCAGTTATGAAACGCAGCTGTTCCACAGTCCATGGAGTCATCTTGAAGGGTTAGTTTTAACTAACACTTTTATTTTGTTTTGTATCTTATCTTGTCTTGTATTGTATTGTCAAAACCTATACAATCCTGTACAAACTTGTAACTATCCTCTTTCGAATGATGCGTATGATTTTATAAAAGGACTTATACTTTAAGAGTTACAGGGGTTTCTTTTGGGTCCCATTTATCTGGATCACCCTTTATAATTTTTACTTTTGATTTGTTTTTGGCTTATGCCTGTTTTATGCTCTGTGATTTTAATTTTTATTCTTGAACAGTTTTAATTTTGTACTTTAAATTAGTTTGTTTTTGATATTCATATATTTTTGTCATGCATTAATTTTAGCTTTTATCTATTAGGCCTTGAAAATGGGTAGAGTTGCCCGAAACGTCGGCTGCAGCCAAATATAATGACTTTTGCTCTACGTCTTCGTTTTTATCCTATATATATATATATATATAATATAAAGCGCCTCGGTGGTGTAGTGGTTAGCGTCGCTGACTACGAATCCATCGGCCCCGGGTTCGAGACCCGACGGCAGCCGGTGCGCAGCAAAACCCAGCTGTTCATCCTTCCACACAATAAAGAAAGTGGTTGGTAGATAAATGGGTACCCTAGGTGGCCTAGTAGTTAAGACGCTGGGCTGCTGATGGGGCGTGGTTCGGATTCCACGTTAAACTGTAGGTCTAAGGTGGAGTGAAAAGCTTGACCTTCGTCAGAATGAACAATTCGGGCGGAAGCTAACCAAAGGTTATAATCGTGTATATTCGTAAGTTAGTAAAGGTTTAAAGCTGCACAGAGCCTCTACAAACAGCTTTATTAGTATTGTTACATAATAATTTAATATAAGCGAGACTGGTGGGTGGGGAAGGGGAATGAGGGAGTGTGGAGGATGGTTGTGTAATGTTCTATTTTTGATTCAAATTCACTAGTATATAAAAAGTTCTATTGTGGTATCTGCTCATATAGACTTGCAGTAATCATAATGGAACCTTATTACTAACAAAACTAGTAAACATTGTGTTCATAAAGATAAACGATTAATATGATCGTGAACAGCGTTGAACTCCGACATTACATTATAATTAGGGGCCGTTCAAAAATTACGTAACGCTACGGGGCGGGGTCAGGTTACGGGGCGGGGTCAGGTTTTAGCAAAAATAGCGTAACGTAATTTTTGATCGGCGCCTTACCTGTATGTCAATGTTATATGTTGTTGGACTCAGTTGTCCCACCTTCTCCCAGTTGGGGTACCTTGACTATCGCTGCGGCGCTGCCACATGTAAAGAGTCGCCTGAGGCGAGGAACATTACATACGCGGGCAACTGTACCTCGTTTCATAATATTTTTATTTGAGAGAGAAGTTGTAAAGATAATTTGTGTACACCCTGTATATTACCAGCATCTACGGGCCTATTTAATATACAGACTGAAGTATTATAGAGTGCATACTGCATAGTTTACTTTAGGTGAGTTCGAACGAGTACACCGATCTGAGTAACTTCAAGAATCAGCTGGACAGATTCCTGTGCAAAGTCCCAAACCAACCAACAGAGACAACAACCAGAAACACGCAGACAGACAAACAGCCAGGCACGAAAAAACCTACAGTCTCGACACGACCATTACACCCTTCAATACAGACCAGACCACCATCATCATCAAAAACACTAAGAATTCGAAGGCTACTGGACCAAACAACATATCTAGCATACACCTTAAACACTTTGGCCCAGAGGGAATACTAGCTCTCACAAATATCAGCACGTATTCATACCAACACTGTATTATTCCTGACATATGGAAACAAGGTACAATTATTACACTACTCAAACCAAACAAAAACCCAACAGAACCAGCTTCCTATAGACCCATTACTTTACTATGCACACCTTCCAAAGTAACAGAAACGCTAATCTTACAAATCACCAACCCACACATACCACTATCGCCTACTCAACATGGATTCAGACCTCACCACTCAACCACGACATTACTCACTAACTCACGCAGCACATCATGGATGGCATCAATTCCAGACGACCAGCTCAACGTACACTATTAGCAACAATAGATATTAGTAAAGCATTTGATGCTATCCCACGCTTCCCCTCTCATAAACAAAATACCAAACAGAAACATGCACAAAAACACTAAAAGATGGCTGAGCAACGATCTTTCAGGAAGATACTCACATGTCACATTTAATGGCTTTTTCCGAACAGGGTCTCTCAAGGCTCTGTTCTCTCACCAACACCTGTTCAACTTATACATGCATGACATTCCAACATCCAGAGATAAGCTTACCTTATCATCATATGCAGATGACATCACTCTAACATCAACCCACAACATCGACACCGCTACAAATAACCTACAAACATACTACATAAACAGTATACAAGACTGGCTCACACACAAAAGACTCGAAGCAGCGCCCACAAAATCAACCATCACCTTGCTTACAAGCAATACAAAAGAACACCAGATAACTCCACAGCTGACACTAAACAACAACAACATTCCACACACTCACAGGACCAAAATACTTGGGGTCACATACAACGCATCATTATCTTTTGCAAACCATATTCGGGACATTAAAAACAAATGTACGTCAAGACTTAACACGCTTAGGGTACTAACAGGCACAAACGTTGGACACCAGCAGGAAACAACATTACTCATATACAAACAATATATTCGCTCAGTTATGGACTATGCTAGCCCATGTTAGGCACCCATTATCTCAAACACCTTACAGACAATACAAAACAACGCACTTCGTATCATTACAGGATGCACTCAAACAACACCAATAGAACACCTACCTGCACACAGAAACAAAAATACTGAAAGTTAGGGAACATTTAGACATGAGGGGAACACAATTCATGGCAACAACAACGACAACTAACCCACAACACCCTTGCCACTACATGTACAATCATGCACCGACACCTCGCACCATTAAGGTAACACCAGACACACATTATAACCAAATACTCCATTCCATACCACGCTCCACAGACATCACACAGTACAGAAAAAACACACACACACACACACAACCTACAAAGCACTGACACGACTCGGTCCGAATGCGGTCCTAGGTGCGAAGCCGCCACCCATTAACAGGTCAGAGATCAGCCTGAGCAGATCGGATCGAGTTAACTTAGCACGATTCCGATGTGGACATCACCCCAACTTACAGACATATAAACACAGACTAGACAACTCCACAGACGACACCTGCCACCTGTGCCAGGACACACCACAAACAATTGAACACATTATGACAGACTGCACCGCTCTAGTACAACATAGAACACAACACAACATCACTAGTGCGCTGAACCTCTGGTCCACTCCGGAGAGGGCGATCGGTTACCTGTGTGCCGCCGGCTTGCTCGATCAGGGTGGGCTGATCGGCTAAACAACAACAACCATGCGTGGCTGGCTACGAGGGCAGGAGATCAGACAGCAATTCCCTCCACCAAATCTCGCAAATGAGGCGGGATGCTGCAGAGGGGTCGACCGTAGGTTGATCCTGAACCGGAGATTCCTCACTTCTTTTGGTAGGACATTGAAAAGCTTTGGGCCTCGTATTCTGGGGATATTTTCCATCCTCGTTTTCATGGCCCCTTGTCCCACCGCAGCTGGGACCGTACAAAATCTGCCTCTTCTCTCATTCCAGTTTGTTTCTTTTTCATTTCTAAGGATAGGGACAGAGCCCGTGTGTGTGTATATATATATATACATATATATACATATATATATATATATATATATATATAGGGTGTCCCATAAGTCCGGCATCATAGGAAAAATAATAAAAAAGGCAAAACAAAAGCTTTTATTTACAGAACGTGCTCAATATGTCCACCATTGTTTTCAATACACAAATTCAGACGTGATACACAGTCAGCAAGCACACGGTGAATGATGTCAGGAGTAATGGTGTTACATGCCCCAATAATGCGCTGCTGCAAATGTTCAACACTCCTAATTTTCTCTGCGTATACCAGCGCTTTCAAGTGGCCCCAGAGATAAAAATCTAGTGCCGTGAGATCCGGGCTTCTAGCTGGCCATTCCACAGGCTCGACGTCCTATTCAATGACCAGGGAATTGTTGGTACAGGTATTCCCTTACTTGGGTGCTGTAATGTGCAGGAGCGCCGTCTTGCTGGAACCATGTTGGGAAATTTCCTTCTTCGTTCAAGACACTGGGAAATGCTTCTTCCTTGAGCATACGTAGGTAGGTGCCTCCAGTGATATGTTCATCGAAAAAGAGGGGGCCTATGATGCGATCCTTCCAAATGCGACACCATACCATCACCCAAGATGCACCTTGTTCCTTTGAAGAGGTATACCAGTGAGGGTTGTTTTGAGACCAGTAGCGGGTGTTCTGTCGATTTACCTCACCATTTCCATAAAAAAACAGCCTCGTCACTGAACAGAATGGTGGACGGGAAATTGTCATCCCGAGCATATGAATTATGGTTTGTAGAAATAGAAAAATATGAATTTCTCCTATGATGCCGGACTTATGGGACACCCTGTATATATATGTATATATATATGTATATATATATATGTTATATATATATATATATATATAGACACCTTGGTTTTGCTTTCACCCGAATTGTTCATTCTGATGGTCAAGCGTGTCACTCCACTTTAGACCTACAATTTAACATGGACTCTGAACCACGCCTAACTACGGGCGGTCAAGTGGTCAAAAATTACAAAGTCCTTGCCCGGAGTCAATCTCACGATTCTTGATCAGCAGCCAGCATATATATTAATATTATATATATATATATATAATATATATATATTATATATATATATATTATATATATAAAATCAGGCTTGCAAAAATTACATTTATTTTAAGCCGAATGTAATTAATTACACATTTGGCTGTAATTGTAATGATAATTATATTTTATTATAATTGTAATTGAAATAATCCAACTCATCTCAATCAAAATAATTTTTACTTTCTTGACTGATTTGAAAATTTAGTTTTTTAGCTATTTATTCAAATGAATTCAGTTAAATTAAAAAATAAGTTAGCAACACTGAAGCGTTCAACTGACTCAGTCACTCAAGAGTCTCAAACCAATCCCCATTAGAAATTCAAGGTCGTGGACCCGTGGCAGTCAGAATCGGATACTCTCAGGACAAGGAGGTTTAACAAGTTGAAACATAACAGATTTGAAAGATCGGAAAGGGTGTTGTCCTCAATCGCGGGAAACTTTTATTCCGCACAACGAGGAAGTCTCGGTGTAGAAACATTCAAAAGTGTTCTCCTTATCAAATGTCATCAGGAAGTGTTTGACAGAATTACTCCTATTTAAATATGCGAATGAAGAATATAAAAATTCACGTAATACCGCAAACTGTAGAATTATATCTTAAATCAAAGTTTCCTCTCCGTAATTGAGACAAACAACTTGCCTGATATTAAAATATATTTATTCGTGATCCATTCATACTCGTTTCCACTTTTCCCCTTTTGAAAATAATGTACACTAAACAATAAATAAATAAATACACAATTACATCTATGGAAAAACCATGATGCTTATTTCCATTTGGCGAATATGATCTTGCTTATTTTACTAGTTTGATAGATGATGTCATCGTAATAGTAATTGTGACTATCGGAGCCGAAGTAATTCTAATTATCTAATATACTATTTCAGAAATGAAGCCTTATATATATACATGTAACAGTTTTTTTGCGCACACCTACAGGTCCCTACAATTGGTGTAGAACAATGCGGTTTTCACCATTCGATGCGTCTTTTTATTCTGCAGTGCCCAACTGCCCATGCTAAAAAAAAAATTCCCTAACATAAATCCTGCCCCCCCCCCCTTTTAGGGGTACAGTTCTTCCCATTTCTTCATTTTTAATCATAATTTTGGCACAAAATGGGGGAGGGGTGGGGTTAATGGGGAAACTCAGAAAAATAGATGATATATATATGTAACCAAAAAAAATTTAAAGTAAATCCTTTGCAAGGTGCCAGCCCCCTTCCCCCCTTGGGGGTAATGGGGGAAGGGTGGGGGTAAATGGGGGAGGGGGTATTGGGGGAGAGGGGTGGGGTAATGGGGGAGGGGGTGGGGTTAATAGGGAAACTCAGAAAAAAAATTGGTGGGGTAAATGGGGGAGAGAGGTGGGGGAGGGGGTGGGGTTAATGGGGAAACTCAGAAAAAAAAATGATAACCAACATCGATTCCGGTCAGGAAGATCATGCTTATCACAACTAATGGAACACTATAACAATATTATTGATGCACTCGAAACAATGAAAACTATGATTTGGCGGGCCGCAGGGCCCCAATTACTGTCGGTTCAGTTATTTGGTCAATAAAACTATAGAAATGAACGCAGTCATGAAAATCTTAGGCTTCAAATCCGAGCTCATTGTATTAAGATTTGTGAAGCTTTAGATTTTCATAGCTGCGTTCTTTTCTGTAGTTTTATTGAATGAATAATTGGTTTGCCAGTAACTGAAAGGCCGCAGGCACCCCAATTACTGAGGCCCAAGGTGAGAGGAATAGGAATGATATCCAGATAAAGGGCTACTGATGTTCAAAATAAAATACGCCGTAGGCCCACAATTCAGCCGAAGCACCGCAGATCTAGCAAAATCGGCGCGTAGCGCCGACCTTTTGCTAGTAATTCACTATTTCTAAAAAGTAATTGTGACTAATTCTTCCAAGCCTGACATATATATATATATATATATATATATATATATATATATATATATATATATATATGATGAATTTCACAATAAAACACGTGAAATGAATAAATGCTGCAAATCCACAAGGAAAAAGAAAAACGATTCCAAGGCCTTTCGTGTATTCAAAGCTACACCTCGTCAGGGAATGAAGATAAAAGGCGAGATGCCCATAAATATATACAATGTACAGGAAAACCAAAACAATTAGCACATACTTAACAAGGGTTAATGAGGCAAAAGAAATTTTAATATGATATCGTCAATTTTATACGTCCCCGCACTGTTATTGAAATTGTTTTTAAAATGAATAAATGCACATTCTAGAATATTTCGTTCTATTATATCTCTGTTTTTAACAAGCGCTTTAGAACTATCCCACTTGATGCTATGGTTACATCTATACATATGGTTAAATAAAGCATTGGAAGTATTAGCTGTTCTACAAGCATATTTATGCTGTTTTACCCTAATATCTAACGTTTTACCGGTTTGGCCTATATATACTGAGTTACATTGTGTACATCTGATCGATATCATGTTAAAATTTCTTTTGCCTCTCATTAACCCTTGTTAAGTATGTGCTAATTGTTTTGTTTTTCCTGTACATTGTATATATTTATGGGCATCTCGCCTTTTATCTTCATTCCCTGATGAGGTGGAGCTTTGAATACACGAAAGGCTTTGGAATCGTTTTTCTTTTTCCTTGTGGGTTTGCAGCATATATATATATATATATATATATACACAGGGTACGGCAGAAGTTGCTTTACCGAGAATGGGCGGATGGTGTTGTGGGTCCTTCTTATTTCTTTGACTGCCCTATTAATGCCGTCAATTATATTATCTGGAAATGTTGCAGAACACGGTGTTGCCTACATTTAGAAACCATTATAATTTTGAAAACATAATATGGCAACAAGATGGTGCTCCACTACATTTCAAAAGAGATGTTCGTGCATTCTTAAACGATAATTTTTCAGAATGGAGAGAACGTCGTGGGATAGTCGAATGGCCTCCTCGGTCACCGGACATAACCCCATGTGATTATTCAATGTGGGGATATAATCAAAGACAAAGTTTACGGCCAGAAACCGCGGGACTTCGATCACATGAACACTCATACGGCAAGAGTTCGAGACGTTGGATAATAACAAAAACTGTGCCACTAGGGTGTGTCAATTTTGGGGGTGAAATGACTAAATTGAAAATCATGTGATTTGGTAGCAATTTAATGTAATCATTTGGCATACAAAACAATATCCTTGCTTCAAAAACAATAAAAAATAACTCCTACCTACATCAATTTTAATTCAAAAATTCCATTTTTCCATAAATTCGTAACAAAATAACAAATGTGCGCAAACATCCTATCAACATTTAAGGTGGCAATAAGATATCATTCAGAGTCTTTATTTGAAAGTAACCAATGCAGTCATGTCCCTTTTGCTGCAGTTCCTTGACATTAGCATTCGACTTGCTACTTGCGCTTTGATGTAGCCTTCTCGCCTCTCGTGACTGTAAACTTGATTAGCTGCTTCTGTGACCATTTTCACACATCTCTCCACACTCTGAGTGTGAGAAGGCCACTTTGGCACTTCCATTGGGGCCTCTTTAAGTTGTGTTAAATCTTTGTTTGTTATACATGTTGTCAGTGGTGGCTCCAAAACTTCCGAACTCAAGTTAACTAATTCTGACAATTTCGTGGCATTGACGTTTATCGGAGGTACCTTCCTTGTCTGAACAGAGCAGTCTCCCAGCTGGTCATCATCTAGTGATGTTCCTCTAAGCTTTAGAATGATTTCCACAGCCTCAGTTCGCTCTTTGGTACATTGGCTGCAGAGTATTGCTTGCAAAACTGCCTCTGGCCTAGTATACCAAGCGGACCTTCTCACCACAGGTAACACGATGTCCACCACTACTTTCCTTTGGGTTCTCAGTAGCTGTAATTGAAACAAGATGTGGTTGGGCCCCTCCATCTGCATTGGATTAAGTTTCACATTGAACCAGTGAGGAAGATAAAACCCAATAATAAATTCAACAATCAACATCAAATTCTGTAGCATTTTTCCCTTCAGTGCATGTTTGGAAACCCAAATCCTGCAGAAACGAATCGCTGTAGTTAACCAACAACTGTGACTTACGGGTCCAATCTCCAAGAGAGCCAGATTTTGAGGCAACTCTCCTGATCTGATTGCTTGAACAATACGATAAGCGTAAGATTGATCCGTGCTGAGGTCTTTGATAACTTCTTCAGACAACACTGGAAGGGGAGGGCCTACTTCGACCTTTGGAAATTTTGTATTTATTTCTAATTCCGTTGCTTCATCTAGCATGTTGCCAAGGGTGCCTGACCACTTGTTGTTGCTCTTTGTAGGACCATCAAGTTCCTGGATGAGACGACGAAGAGGTAGTTCCCCTGTGTGCAAATCACATACAATCCAAACAAGCCTTCTTCCAAGTTTTTTATCTAAATGCGTCATAACACCACCCTGCCATCTAGTGTTCACCGCAGTTGAGTCTCCACTAACGGCCTGCAGTGAACTGTCAAGTCTTCTTTCTTGAAGCCAACATATTATTTGATCAGCAATTGCCTCTGCATGTTTCTTGCCTTCTACTTCTGCTTCAGGAACAAAGTGAAACAAATAGCGGCCACCAGGTTCGGAACACACAGAGTGGTGTTCCTCTTTGATGAGACCGGGAAACTTTCTGTCCATTCCCTCTACCTCTAGGAGAACTTTTGTGTCATCTCTTCTTCCATCAAACAAAAGGCAAGAGAGACCTTCCTCCTTCAAATCTTTTTCATGCTGATCAGATATTTCCTTCATTATTTTTTCTTGTGCTCTTCTTATCTTATTATGATCTATCACTAAGGATGTATCCTCTCGGCTGATGAGGCCTGCATCTATCCAAGCGGCAGTGGCAATCTCTGCAGTCTCTCGTAGCCCCGTATGGTGGCGAATACTGGCAAGGGCAATGTTTGAGATGTCTTTAGTGTTGTATTTCATTCTCTTCGGCGAAGGTTCAGATGGCATTTTGGAGCTATCATCTGATGTTGCTTCTTTCTGTTAATCTGAAGAGCTTTCAAAGAAGTGAGAAATCTCTTGATAGAGCTCTTCATCTCTTTGGGTGGCTTCTTCACTCTTCTTTTTCTTCCTTTCTTCCCTCTCTCGGATTTTCTCTTTTTTCTTAGCAATAACAATCTGTTTTTTGGTTTCTGAATAATCTGCCGAACCAATCTGCATACTTCCCTGGCCTCCTGCCTTTGTTCTCTGCGCCTTTATGAAAACCAGCTCCAAAACAGGGATCTTCTTCTCACGAGGACAGCGACAATCAATGTGAGGGTGAGGTTCTCTTCTGCATGAGGGAGAACAATTGGCTTCAGAACACAACTCTATGGGACACTGGCAGTTAAAACTGTCAAGAAGAGTATCAAGTGTGTGCAGAAATTTATTTTTCTTTGCTAGTTTTCCTTTACCAAGTGATGTCTCAACTGCTTTGTGCCACAGCTTTGTTAATTTTAGCTCAATAGTTCTATACTGATTGAGTACAGGTGGTTTGAATAACACATTAGCTTTTTTCCACTGATGCAGAAGAGGGGGAATCATGTCCCTTATGAGCTCTTTCTCTGTGTAGTTCCTTCTATCCTTTGTATTTTGTTCACGAAGGAGTAACCCGTGTCTCAGCATGTCTCGCACTGTTGGTAGTTCTGATACGGGAAGCTCCTTGCCTGTACCGACTAACAGGCTCAAGTGGCATGACGACTGACCTCTTGTCTTCAATTTTGGCATCTTAGGAATATTTGAAAAGAAAGAAAAACATTTAAGTATTTTATATCAATTACGATGTCTCAAAGTTTAGTCATTCGATGTTCTAAAATTCAATAAAAAAATATTTCATGGGATTACAACATAATTAGACAGAAGAATATGATAATAATAAATAATTGTAATAATCAGTAAACCATACTTACAGTTAAACTGTAGTATTCGTCTAGTAGAATAACTATCAAGTAGGTACAAGAGCAATAACAGCAAACCACCATCTATGACATCTAAGAGGCAACTGAGGACTGAGAGTGAGGGACAGTTCTATTCATGTTGTGACTTGTACATTGTACAACAACTATATGACCTTGAAAACACTCCACATGCGATCAGTGGGATAATTCTGTGACAGATGAATAGTTAATCAATTTATGTCCTATTATTTAGTAAAAGAGTCAATTTCTGAAACTTTAAGGTAAAATTGATGTAGGTAAGGGTTATTTTATTTCATTTTGGTTCGCCAATTTCAAGTTTTGACATGAAAAGAGACTATATTTTCACTACAAAACTGATTTGAAAAAAGTTGACAAAATTGACACAAACTACAGTGTGCCACGATATTTGCTGTTCAGTGGTTCAAAGATACAACATGTGTATTGAACATGATGGAGGACACTTTGAACAATTTCTGTAATAATAATTATTCTTTACATGGTAATTTCATTATTCTGGGTAAAGCAATTTACGCCGCAACCTGTGTATATATATATATATATATATATATATATATATATATATATATAGAGAGAGAGAGAGAGAGAGAGAGAGAGAGAGAGAGAGAGAGAGAGAGAGAGAGAGAGAGAGAGAGAGAGTTACAAGGAAAAGAAGTACCTCAAAAGGCCTTGCGGCCTATACCGAGGAGGTAACAATGGCAACGGGTGCCAGGGAAGATTTTTTACACCCTCAAATAGTGTGCAAGATTTGGTCTAACCTTTTCTTAAAATGATCCACAGAGGAACTGTTCACAACTTCTGAAAGTAAACTGTTCCACTTGTGACAGATCTTATACGTTAAGTAATTCCCACACACACTAGTCCTAAACCGCTTCAAATCCAACTTCCAACCATTGTTGCGAGTTGGGTTATCATTTAAACTAAACATGCTTCTAAAATCGACATCGTTGAACCCGAGTAAGAACTTAAAAACCTCGATGAGTTGACCGCGCAGCCTCCGAGTTTCCAGTGAAAACAAGTTCAGGGCGCGTAACCGTCGATTGTAGCCCAAATGCCTAACGGAAGGGATTAACTTTGTGGCCCTCGCCTGCACTCGCTCCAGCCTCTCAATATCTTTCCTGAGGGTGGGCGACCAAAACTGCACAGCATATTCCAGGTGCGGCCGAACCAGGGAATTGTACAGAGAGAGCACAATCTCCTTGTTCCGAAACTGAAATTGCCTCCTGATATAACCTAACAGCTTCTGCGCTTTCTTTTCAACCTCTACGCACTGTTTGGTAAACTTAAGGTCGCTGCTAATTAGCACATCCAAGTCCTTTTCCAAATCAGTCGCCTCGATATTACTCCCTAACATCGAGTAGTCCGACTTGGGATTGGCGTAGCCAATGTGCATCACCTTGCATTTACCCAAGTTAAACGGCATTTGCCATTTTTCGGACCACTCTCCTATCCTACCTAGGTCCGCACGCAGTTGCTCGATCGCCTCCGGCGTCCCAACATTGGCCCCAAGCTTGGTGTCATCAGCGAATTTGGCGATCCGACTGACGATGCCACCGTCGATATCATTTATGTAAATGATAAACAACAGCGGCCCCAAAACGGAACCCTAAGGAACCCCACTAGTGACCGAGGCCCAACCCGAACTAGCACCTTTAATTACAACCCTCTGCCGCCTGTTCTTCAGCCAGTTTTCAATCCACCTACCTATTTCCCCACCGATACCCAGCGCGCGCACTTTCGCCATTAGCCGGCGGTGAGGTACCTTATCAAAGGCTTTCTGAAAGTCGAGATAAAGTATATCAATCGCCCTACTCTTATCATACTCACCCAACATGACGTGGAAAAACTCGAGCAAGTTGGTGAGACACGACCTATGCCGTCTAAACCCATGTTGGGAGTCCACAAGCAGCTTGTACGAATGCAAATGGTCAACGATCCTATCAGCTATTATCCCCTCTAATAATTTACCTACAACTGAAGTGAGACTAATGGGACGATAGTTCCCTCGACTTTCGTGTTCCCCTTTCTTAAAGATAGGGGTCACGTTGGCTTCCCTCCAGTCACCAGGCACCTGGCCCGTCTCCAACGATTTGTTGAAGACTGTAGCCAGGTGGGGAGCCACCTGGTCGCGCACCTCCCGCAACACACTGGGGAGAAACTGGTCTGGCCCAGGAGCCTTAAACGCGCTCAGTTTGTCTATTCTATCGGCAACGACTGTCGCGGTACATCGAACACTATCCAGGCCAGCACCTTCGTGCCTCACGCCTGGCTCGGGGATGATGCGGGTGTCCTCCCTGGTGAACACTCCCGCAAAGTACTCATTAAGCACATTGGCGATATCCGCGTCGGAAGTTCGCAGAACGCCGCTTCTAATGGGCTTTCTACTATTTACATAACTGAAAAACTCCTTAGGGTTCCCCTTACATAGGCTTGCCACCCGTAGTTCTTCGTTACGTTTCGCTAGTCTAACCTTCGCCTTCACTTCCCTACACAGGCGGACATACGCTTCAGTGTTCTCATGGGAACGATTGGCCTTCGCCCTCCTATACGCTACTTTCCTATTTCGGATAGCCGAAGCGATGTCACGATTGAACCACTTAGGCTGCGTTGAAGCAGGGGTGACCGGTTTTGAGGGTATGGCAGCAGACTGCAGCACCATAAACTCGTCCCGGAATGCACTCCACACTCCCTCAACATCGCCGCCAACCTCTAACCCCATCTCTCCTACGCTATCCCTGAGGCTAACAAAGTTCGCCCGCCGGAGATCGAGCTTACTGCCTCTCGAGTTACTACGCTTCACCCGAGGGACGCGCACACGGAACCTAATAAGACCGTGATCACTCCCGCCCAACGATTCGTCAACGGTGAGGCCAGTGACGAGGTTGTCTTCGGTCGTGAATACTAAGTCTAGAACGCTTTCGCCTCGTGTAAGCTCGTTGACCCACTGAGTGAGGAAGTTCTCATCAGCAAAGTCAACTAGCCTCCTCCCTTCAGCATCAGCAGTCCTGTTTTCCCACTTTATGCCGCGAGAGAGAGAGAGAGAGAGAGAGAAACTTCAAATTTTCCTAACGATGTGTATATATAATACGCAGATTTATGACTCAATTCTTAATTTTCTTCAGTGAAAAAGCTCCGGTGCACCGTAATTAAGTAAAGGCTCAATTCGTTCAAAGATTAAGAACAAATTCGTTTTGAAGGCCAATAACATTCTACCTGTACGTAAAGATGAAATTTTATATTTCTACGCATGGTTTATTTTTTTAATATCTTTAAACACACGAAGCTCCAGAGAGAAAAATAGCAAAAAAAAAAACAAATAAATGAGGCCCTCCTAGGAATAAGTGGTTAAGCGACAAAAGTAAAAAAAACGGCAGAAAACGCAGTTAAAGTTGTACCAAATTTGAAAGTGACAACTTTTGAAGATATTCCTACGAAATATCTTCAAAAGTTCTTCCTCGGAGACTCAAATATATGCAACACATTAAAAGATTCACAAAAATAGTTAAGGATTTTTACTTCTCTTCGCTTTTCGTCACTTAAAAAAAAAATCTGCTTTCGAGTTCTCCAATGTCCAGGTAAAGAATGTCAGAAAATCACGCGGATCAAATGTTTTCCAAGCCTCACTATAGAGCAGTGGTTCTTAACCTTTTTACTACCATGCCCCCTCTAGGAATTGGTCCTTCCCTCCACGCCCCCCTTCAATCAAAATAACATTCTCAATAACTTCTCAATATTAGCCCATGCTCTCGGTAAGAGAATAACAAATACAATTAGAGAAATTCCTGTTTCTAGGGGGGCGCGCCCCCCCGGTTAAGAACCACTGCTATAGAGGGTGTCCCATAAGTCCGGTCTCATTGGAAAATGTATTTTAAATTAAATTTATGAAAGGAACACATTAGCACTAAAACAAATGTTCAAATTGATGTCACCCCTTTACTTTTGTAAATTTAATTTAAAATAAATTTTCCTACGAGACCGGACTTATGGGACACCCTGTATACTGTACAGCTATCCCAATATTTTAAAGAAGTGAAATATAAATAAAAAGAATATCAGTATTTCTAAAGAAGAGTGCAAAATATTACTTTGAAAGCGTAATTAACCTGAAAATGTAAAATAAAGTTTATCAATTCATTTGCATGAAAAAAAAAGAAGAACGGACTTTCGCAAAATCCCGAGTTTGACAATTTTATTTCTGACTCTGCAAACCGGGGGTTCACCTCACCCTCCATTCCCCGAACTCCTCTCGCCCTTCTTCCTTTTGTATCGAATCGAAAGATGATAGATTATGTATGAAAAGTCACATCCCCCGTTTCTGACGCAAAGTCCAAATGATAAATGAATCGTATATATAATCGTTGGTAGCGAATAATCACCGCGGGGGTTCGTTTACCAAAAGCTGATTCCTAATTGAAGATCCTCCTCTTTATCGTTTAAGTGCACTCATTCGATCGGGTTTTGACAGTTAAATGTGAAGGAAATCTACTTGAAAACGTTTCATGACTGTACTTATCAAATTCGATAAGAATTACCAGGAGCTTCAATTACCTTTTAACAACACTTTAGTTCCAAATATTTTTTATCTCGCGAGTTTAATCTATATAACCAAAGTGTCTAAATGTCTCCTTTAGATATTTTAAATTCTTTTATCTCGCGAGTTTAATCTATATAACCAAAGTGTCTAAATGACTCCTTTAGATATCTTAAATTCTAAGTTATAGGGATCGAGACCTTTTGATTTTGGGATGTGCTCATAAACAATGGATTAACTGTATATTGTCAGACGGAATTTACGAGTATTTTGCAGATATGAAATGCTTCGTCTTTTCTCGCAAGTATAAAAACCAGTTCATAATTTTTGTTCTGCAGGAAGGGTCAAACGTGAACGCTCGCAAAAATGCCCACCCCTCATAGAAGGAAAAGGAGAGAACCGAAATCAAGGTATCCGAGGCTGTTAAAAAGTATGCTTTTCCTTTTTAATTTTGAAAAGAATGTGTAGTGTGTAAGATGTCTGTATGTGTAGTGAGGAATAGAAAGAGAAACGTGTGCTTGAGAGCATGCTGGACTGCTCACAAGGTAGATGAGACACGGAATAAGTTCAGCTGAGGAGGACAGTGACAGGAGAAAAGGGAGTTCCAGCACTCTCTGTCTCCTGACTAATGCCCCCACCCCCCAGAAGTACTTCCCTGGTTGATTGGTGTCTACAATCTCCAAGTAGGAGATTGTAGAGTAGACACCAATCAAAAATATTACGGAAGGTTAACCTTCCACAATAGTTTTACTGTTTTAAAAACATTTCCCGAAAGCTTCGATTTCACTATAACCCCCCTTTGCTCTCGTGACATGTAAAGCTAGAACAACGTGCTTTAACCGGTTCATCATCTCGTTTCAAGCTCTTCCCATTTTCAGAATGAAGTTTGCATTTCTGCTCTTGAAAAAAAAAAAAGGCTTTTATAAAACATCAATTATTCATTTCTTTATTTTTGCCCCCTCCCCCATAATTCTCCGCTTTGCTTCCCTGCACTCGATGTTATGAGGCAACTCTACTGTGCCCAATTATTCATGATGTTCTTCCATGCATTTCATATGGTTTTCTTCTGTCCATCTGTATAATAATGTGTTGATGAAACTGGAATTTTCACAGAGTTCTTTTAGTTATTTACATACAAAAATTTTAAGTAAACGGAAGATGAAAATACGTACGCGATTTATTTGGTTTCATATTTTATATTTCGTACCATTTCCCTACAGTAAAATGTCGGTTAAAGCGTTTGCACCAAAATGTGTTCGTTTCATATCCCTGCGTCTTTACCAAATGAGAGAAACAGCCTTTTACTTCTACATTAGGAAAAGTAAGGTTAGTTGAACTCATAAGCAGATTTATACCGTATTAGAATCAACAAGAACTAGCGAAACAGAAAGGCAATTTTTGACAAATAAAACTACGTGAAATGACCGCCTTTTGGTGGATAAGTTAAATTTTGGCGAAAACGCTACAGCACCCAAAAATAAGTAAAATTTTAAATCGTCTCAATGTTAATTCCTTTATACTAGCTAATGAAATTGGTTGGAATTTAAACAAACTTTTAACTTTTTAATTAAATTAAATGTGGTTAAAACTTAAGTTAAATAACTGTTATTTCCAGTCAAACTTATTCCAACGGGGACTGCGCTAGTAATGCTTTTTCTCATTAATATAACGGATAATTTTGGACATCAATTTTATGAGTTAAACGACGGGTACAACACACGTGACCTATACCCATTCTATCGACACTAAAACACTAGCAACTTAATTTAAATTAACCAAACCCAACTTAATGTAGCTCACAATAACTTGTCGATTAAATGTCACAGCGAGAGAATGATGCAAGTCACCGAAACGTGCGCATCCTTCGGATTACAATGGACAACAAATTAGAACGTTTTTCCCTGTTCCTCAAGTAAAATAGGGTGATTCTGGTAGATTTTTGCACGCACAATAAGAATATGGATGCGAAATGTTTCCATCACCCACAGCTTTTTAAAAAACTTAATTTGAATTTCGTTTCAAAAACAGGAATATTTAGGTATAATTGGCAGCAATAGAACTACACTTTTTGGGAGGCACTGAGGCCGAAGATGGTACTGTGGCACTGAAAATGGCTGAAATAGCAATTAGATGAATTGCACTTAATGGGGAAACCGGTGGTTTGCCAGCAAGTGGGGAGTACATCTAGAAACTCTGAAATGGGAGTGGTTTTGCGGAATAAAAAAAAAAGGTGCATATATTATATATATATATATATATATATATATAATATAATATATATATATATATATAATATATATATACAGTATATAATAGATATATATATATATAATATATATATATATATATATATACAGTATATATATATAATATATATATACAGTATATATATATATATATATATATATATATTATATATATATATATATATATATATATATAACGTTAAAATTACTAAACAACTACACATTAAACTAATGTTACGTCCAAATTTCTTAACTGCAGTCGCTGATCGACAAATCATGAAAGTACCATCAGTAAAAATGACTGGTACAGGATCCAACAAATCATATAATATTGGATGTCGCTTCAAAGTTTGAGCTCTAACTGCGTCACACACAAACACGCCTGTCCAGTCAAGACTTGTCAAGACTTGTGCAGTTTTAATCAGTGTATGACATGCTCGTCTTCTACAAAGTTGTGTGTTGTGAAGAGCATTTGACGCATTTGTTTTGTGTTTTATATTTAACCGTACAAATATTTCTTCTTGTGTTTGTGGCAAAATTTAAACACAATCTGATTTTTCAAAATGTTCCGGAAATGTGTGAATGAACCCGACTCTTTCTGGTATGTTTGCGGGGAATTAGTGTTGAAGGCTCTGAGAAGAAACTTTACTCCCCAAAAATTTGGGCTCCTCATATCTGTCGCAGATGTTGGTGCGATGACTCTTGGAGCTTGGATAAAGGGCAAGCGAAAGTCGATGCCATTTGCAGTTCCCATCGTGTGGAGGGAGCAAACAATCATGTAACCGACTACTACTTTTGCTTAACTAACATTTGTCGTTTCAACTCTAACAATAAGAATAAAATTGTGTATCCGAATCTGCCTTCTGCTATACGACCGGTAACACATTGTGAGAGACTTCCAGTTCCAAAACCTTCCGAGTCTTTTACTTTAGACTATGATGACGATCTACAGAAGCTAAGGCTAACAAAGACCCTAAGATCCACTCTAAGGTTAGCCCGAGAGAATGAAGAGAGTTGGGGGTTAAAAGAAGAAGATAGGGAGTTAAAAGAAGAGAATAAGGGGTTAAGTAAGTACCACAACCTATCATTCGTGAGTTAACATTCATTCAGAAAGAGAGAGAGTGAAAGACTCACCATCATCCGCCGGCCACTGCCGACAAGTCGGACAAAAAGTCGGAGAGAATAGGAAAGGGATGAAAGATGAAAAGAAGTAAAATAAGAACGCTTACAAACCATGCAAACACAGCCTTAACTCAAAAAATCTGTCATCCATGCAAACTACAGACATGCAAGTAAAGAGAGGAGAAAAAAAGAAAAAAAAAAGGAGGAAGAGTATAACAAAAAGTGGGTTAGTTTACGCTTCGAGCTACATCTAAGTTCGTGTTAGTCTAATTTTTTTTAAATAAATTTAACGCTGGCATATCACACGTTGGCATGTCACAAGCTGGCATTAATTGTCAACAGACTCAAATCTCGACCATCACCCCCAGAGCTCCTGTTGCTAATTGGTTTATTATTTTAAACAACGTTAATATTTTTAAAATGCCCATCTAAACGGTTTTTAAACATATTAACGCTGGTCGAGTTCATGACAGACGCAGGAAGATTATTCTATTTATCAATTACTTTAAACGTAAAAAAGTTTTTATCGATGTTAGTAATGAAACGTCTGCCACGTAATTTAAATCCGTTATTACGAGTATTGCTATCATCGAAAATGAACAATGTCAAAATTTACGTTATCGATTTTATGAACGATCTTGAAAACTTCAATAAGCTCCCCCCTTAATCTCCTAGTTTCGAGTGAATGCAAGTCTAACTCTTTAATCCTATCTTCGTAAGATTTGTTGCTTAGTGACGGAATTAGTTTCGTGGCGCGTCGCTGAACCC
The DNA here is from genome assembly GCA_023014485.1 of Bathynomus jamesi. Classification (NCBI taxonomy): domain Eukaryota; kingdom Metazoa; phylum Arthropoda; class Malacostraca; order Isopoda; family Cirolanidae; genus Bathynomus; species Bathynomus jamesi. Next base: position 383,378 of record JAJOZX010003067.1, on the reverse strand, counting down.
TTTCCAACCTTTCAATATCCTCACGCAAATGCAGGCACCAAAACTGAACGGCATATTCTAAGTGAGGCCTGACTAGGGACTTGTAAAGGAGCAATATAATATTCTTCGATTTTAATTCGAAATTGTTATAATGTTATAATGTTTCAGACCAACAAAGACCCTACGATCCACTCATGGCTGGTCTACCTAACTGTGTTCGTAATTGTGTATTGTGCATGTCCTCCGTGGTGGCGGAGAGGACCTACAATTTTACGTGGGTTCCGAACCACAAAGCCTTAATTTTACTACCTTAAACTATACCCAATCTGTCAACATATGCGTCTAATCGATTTTTAAACATGTTTATAGACGTGCTACTAATTACTTCTACCGGCAAACTATTCCAGCTAGTTACTACCCTATTCTATAAGTAAAAAGGTTTTTGGCAACTACTGTCTCGAACCTTCTACTTGTCAACTTACACCCGTTATTTCTAGTCGCGTCTAATCGATTTTTAAACATGTTTATAGACGTGCTACTAATTACTTCTACCGGCAAACTATTCCACCTAGTTACTACCCTATTCTATAAGTAAAAAAGTTTTTGGCAACTACTGTCTCGAACCTTCTACTTGTCAACTTACACCCGTCATTTCTAGTCCTATTATATTGAGACATTTCGAAAAAGCTATCTCTATCTACATTATCGAACCCATTCATAATTTTGAAAACCTGGATTAGATCAACCCTTAGACTCCTTGTCTCGGGTGTAGTCAATTTCAACTTCTTAAACCTATCCTCGTACGACTCCGACCTAAGCGACGGAATCATTTTAGTTGCTTGTTTTTGAACTCTTTCGATTTTGTCTATCTTTTCACATATGCGGATTCCAAAATGGATCGCGTACTCCAAATGGGGTCTAACTAATGATTTATAAAGAGGAACAATAATATCGCGCGATTTGTACTCAAAATTCCGAGCTATAAAACCTAGCACTTTGTTCGCTTTATTGACCGCTGCTGTACTTTGTTTCGCTACTTTTAAATCACAAGTGACTATAACTCCTAAATCTTTTTCCTGCTCTACGCTTGCTAACTCCTTCCCTGACATACTATACGCAAATTTACCGTTACGCGAACCTATATCTAAAATTTTGCACTTATCGACGTTAAATCTCATTTGCCATGTGACTGACCAATCAACGATTTTATTCAGATCTTCCTGGATTTTACCTCTATCTTCGTCATTAATCGCCCTACCACCCAACTTCATGTCATCTGCAAACTTTGAAAATGTACTGACTCGGCCGACATCTAAATCGTTAATATATATAAGAAAAAGCAAGGGGCCCAATAAAGAACCCTGAGGAACGCCGCTCGCTACATTACCCCAACACGACTCTGCTCCATCAACGACCATCCTCTGTTTCCTACCTCGCAACCACTCTTCTATCCAATTTATTACTACACCCCTCATTCCATGAGCCTTAGTTTTTTCAATGAGTCTTTTGTGCAGTACGGTGTCAAACGCTTTTTGAAAATCTAAATACACTACATCAACCGCCCGATGACTATCGTAAATTTCAACCACGCTTTGAAAAAATTATAAAAGATTAGTTAGGCAAGACTTGTTTCGCCTAAAAACGTGCTGCGTATTTCTAACCAAGTTATGCAATTCTAAGTGTTCGACTATACGATCCCTAATTATTGATTCCAGTAGCTTACGTACAACAGACGTTAAACTGATTGGCCTATAATTTCCCACCGCACCTTTATCGCCTTTCTTAAAGATAGGTGTTACATTTGCTAACTTGAAATTATCTGGTACGCACTCCTCAGAAATAGACGCATTAAAAATCTTTGTTAGAGACACAACAAAATGCTTTCTTTTAATTCTTTTAGTTGTATGGGATATATGGAATCCGGCCCCGGTGATTTACGCATTTTCCTTTTATCAATATAGCGCATTACTTCCCTTTCACTAACCACAATATTAGCCAAAATATCACCATTATCAAAAGGTATTACGTCTATGACCGTAGGGATATTCATTACACCTTCTACAGTAAAAACTGACGTAAAAAATTCGTTTAGCAAGGTAGCCATCTCCTTGTTTTCAGAAACTAGATCACCGTTAACATTTTTCAACGGCCCCAAGACACTTTTTACTAGATTTCTATTGTTGACGTATTGAAAGAATCTCTTGGGGTTTTCTTCAACGTCACGAGCTATGGAGATTTCAAATTCGCGCTTTGACTTTTTTAGTACACTTTTCGCTTCACGCCTTAGAGATATGTAGTAGTTTCGTAACCACAAATTGTCTTTATCGCACTTATGTAGCCTATAAGCCCTACCTCTACTTTTTATATCTCCTACTCTAGAAGTAAACCACAAGGGATTGTTATTTACTTTCGCACGCTTAATTTTGTACGGTACAATTCCTCATTTATAGTCCTAAATACTGTTTCGAACGATTCCCACATTAGTTTTGCATTGGAGATCCCCATTACATTTTCCCAATTGACGTGTGACAAATCATTTCGAAATTTACAAAAGTCTGCGTGCTGGAAGTTAGGAATTTTTGTCGAGTTAGCTGGTTTCGAGTGACTTACTGAGAGGACAAACTCTACCATATTGTGATCGCTATTGCTTAACGGTTCTATTACTTGAAGATCCGTGATTAGCCTATCATCCGTAGTTATTACTAAATCTAAAATACTGTCCAACCTCGTAGGTTCCCCAACCTTTTGAATAAAAAAGCTATCCTCGAGAAAATTAACTAAACGATTACCTTCCGCGTCTCCCTGCATTGTATCGTAATTCACGTTGGCGCAATTAAAGTCACCCATAACTAAGGCCTGCTCACTACCTATTATTCTCTTTAGTTCACGATATAACACTTCGTCCGTATCATCTATTTGATTAGGGGACCTATATATAACCGCAACAAGAAGTTTGAAATCGTTCAATTTAAGTTCTGCTGTAGTCGAATCTATCGGTTCTGGAATTCTGCGCTTTAATAACGCGCTATGAAGCCCAAACATCCTATTAGCTTTTGCGCAAGACTCCAGGCACTGGTTCCTAACTTTTAAATCCTTAGATACGCGTACGCCTAACTCTCCTTCCTCGTCAACGTTCGCTGCTATCGTCCATCGTGTACGTGTAATTGTTGTTACGAGAACCTACTGTATATGCAAAACTTTACATATGTCTACGTTAAATGGCATCTGCCACTTATCCGTCCACTCCATAATCCTATTTACATCGTCTTGGAGCCTATTTCTATCATCCACGTTAAGAACTTTACCGCCTATTTCAGTATTGTCCGCGAATTTTGACACGTTACTAGTCAAGCCTACATCTATGTCGTTAATGTAGATAACGAATAGCAATGGGCCTAACACTGAACCCTGAGGGAAACCGCTACCTACATCCAGCCACCCCGATTCCCTATTAATGATACGATGATGATGAAACAGCTGATGATGTGTCACATAGGGATAAAGAATACCAACCTTCTCTTTTGTCAAAAGAGCCTCATTTAATTACTCAGCCTGAATTAAATGATCTGGTACGAGATTTAAATGTTTAAATATCAAGCAGAACTCCTTGGGTCTAGACTACAAGGCTGGAACTTGCTAGCTAACGATGCTAATATTTCTGTTTTCCGGAAACGCCAAAAGAACTTGGCTATATATTTTTGTATGAGTGAAGATCTTTGCTTTTGTAATGATACTGATGGTTTAGTGGTGGCCCTTAGGGGATGAGCACAACCCACAAGAGTGGCGAAAGATCATTGATTCATCGAAACTAAGTTCAAAGGTTGTCCCCTTAAACATTGGGAACATCTACCCATCAGTTCCCATCGGACACGCAGTCTACATGAAAGAGTCGTATGAAAATATGGAATTACTTCTCAAAACCGGATGTGCAAATCATAACCGGCACATATGTAGAGATCTGAAGGTAATTGCGCTACTTCTTGGTATGCAACTCGGATACACAAAATACTGCTGTTTCCTTTGCAAGTGGGCTAGCTGAGCAAAGCATTCTCATTACAATGTTAAGGACTGGCCACGACATCTAACTCTAATTCCTGGACAAAAACGTTACGCATCGAAATCTGGTTGATCCCCCAAAAATGTACTTGCCACCAATGTTCCCTCTAAATTTTTTAGTCCGTGTGCGCAAGAAATTTTCGTTGTGCATACATTTAGATTCATGGTGAAAAATTGTGCAAACTTTTCTGAGCGCTATTATCTTCAAAATGAAATATATATAAATATTAAATAATTAATATTATTATTTCCATAAGGTGATAGCTTGATCATTACGGTACTATTAAATGGATATTAAAAAACTGTTTACAATATTATATATTCTTAAAAAAGAAAACATTTGATCCATTCTAAAAATATGAATAAAATAAAAAAGTAAAATAAAATTCAACAAAACAAAGAAATAAAACAAAACTAACATTAATTGAAAATGATTATTTTAGTTATCATTTCTCAAAACAATTTTTAGCATTTAGCAATTTAAAATAAACTATCAAGATTAATACATGATTTTAGCCATTCACAAAATAGGAATAAAATAAAAAATAATTTTATTTTTTATGAATTATGAGATAATTACTATTCATTTTTATGCAAAAATAAGAAAGAGAAGGTTTATATTCAATGCGTTAATGTATAAAAGAAAAAAAATGCAAATACATAGAGTAAAAAAAATCTGTATTGCGTAATTGCGCGGACGTCGGCGAAGTCGGGCGGAAGGGGTTAATACTTAAAAGAGCGACTATAGAGTATGTTGATGCAAATGGTCAGACCTTGTGTGACGGTATATTTTTGAAATTACTTCATTTACTGTCGTGACTCATGAAAAAGGTATTTTTGTTGGTCCTCAGATCAATGAGCTGATGAAAGATACTGTTTTTGATGGGACCTTAAATGAATTTGATAAGAGAGCCTGGACCGCCTTCAAAGCAATTACTCAGAACTTCTTAGTTAAGTGTTGATCACCAAACTATGCTGAATTAGTTGATGAGCTCCTTCAGGCTTACAGAATACTGGGCTGCAGCATGTCTCTTAAAATACATTTTTTACATTTTTATTTGGATTTTTTCCCACCAAATTTCGGAGACATCAACAACGAACACGGAGAGCGATTCCACCAAGATAATATATCTACGATGGAAAAGCGATATCAAGGCAAGTGGAATCCTAGTATGCTTCCAGATTACTGTTGGATGCTCATCAGGGAAGCCAAAGCTGTATCATATAAGCGTAAATCATCGAGCGAGAAATTTTAGGCGAGTCTGTAATATTATAATATTACCACTCAGCCTTATCTTCATGTTTCTGTAAAATAAAAATTATCATTTTCTCAAAAGCTGTGGGTGATAGAAAAATTTCACTTATTTTTAAAATCAGCATTAAAAAGTCAGTAAGGAACACCCAACACTACCAGAGGAACAGAATCTTTGTTGAACAGTATTATTATTATTATTATTATTATTTATACGTTTGAAATATGTACCACTGAAAATTTATATCACAGTTTCGACGTCAAAAAAGAAAAAAAAATATTTTAATTAAAAATAAAAAATGTAAGCGATAAATTTTATTATTTTTGTAATGTTATCAGTTTTGTGACAGGATATTGGCCCTTCTGACTATGTTTATCAGGATTCAACAGGAAATTTATTTAAGACCCACTTCATTTTATTTAATAAAATCATAAGAGAGAGAAAAAATGGCAAATACCAAATCTACGAGTGAAACCACAATGCCGAATGACATAATGTGAATATTATTTTGTATGAACACAGTTAGGAAAGCGGATCAACCTGGTAGGGGTATAAAAATGTACATTTTTGTCGGTATATAATGTGAGCAAAATGAGTATACCGTAGTTAAGCGACGAATATAATTTCAAAAAAGATATTCATATACACTAGAAATTGGGGAATTAAACAAATTCAGCTTCATTGGTGAAAAATAAATGTAACGTAACTACGAGAGGAGAAAACTATTATCAAGTAAGCAAAATTAACGTACAGTCTCAGAAAAAAATTCGCCTAAAAACTATCTGTGAAAATCATAAAACATTACCGATTGGCAATATTCTCTTTTCTTTTTAATATTTAATTCTTTTTGATGACAATAATAAAATTCAAAAACAAAATCCATTCATTACTAATTAGTATTTTTCTACGTTTTTTAGAATTTTTCGCGAACTTTTTTCATACAAACAAAAAAAAAAAAAAAGCAAAAGAACGGCACCTAAAAAACTATGTTCAACTCAAAGTACCCAACTTGAAATTTAAAAAACAACAACACTTAGCAAAAGTAGTCAGACAAAATACTTTAATAAACTGAATTAAACTAACAAATACTGTATACTATTTCTTTTAACAGCAATAACGAACCAAAAGCTAGCTACATTCTTGTCCCCGTAGAAGGGTAATATCTTCTTAACACAACTAACGATAACTAAATTTAAATAGATTTCATACAAATGAACGCCAAAACATATACAAGGTGATTCATAAATGTTTCATAAATCGCAGGCTGTATTCTTGAGACAAAAGTAAAGAAAAAAGATTATATACTGTAAACATAGGTCGAGAAACCCGTAGGTTTCGAGCTATAGCAGCGACACAAAAATGAAACTCCTAAAGATTTTTTACATTTTACGCAAATACACAGCGTGATACATTTGCTTCATTGAAGTAAATGTTCCAAATTCTTTCCCCTACGGGGGTAGGTAGAGAGAGACAGAGAGAGGGGAGTGGGTGCATTCAAGAAGTAGGAAAGAATTTTGAACATTTACTTTAATAAAGCAAATGTATCACCGTGTATTTGTGTAAAATGTAAAAAATATTTAGGAGTTTAATTTTTCTGTCGCGTGCTATAGCTCGAAACCTACGGGTTCTCGACCTATGTTTATATGGTCTTTTTTCTTTATTTTTGTCTCAAGAATACATCCTGCGATTTATGAAACACATTTATGAATCACCCTGTATACTACAAAAGCTCAATTCCTATTTCATGCAAGTTACTTGGAGTTCATTTACCCTTACTCCTTCAATTCCCACGTTAGTTGTAAACTTCGAAGTGTGCATCTACGTGTATCTATCCTATATATATGGTTCTGCAGTAATTATAACTACTGTAAAATATAAAACAATCACAAAACTGAATAACTGTTTGAGATTACAATAAACATTTTCAGGGCAAAAGATGTGCTTACAAATATTAACCTCCATACATTAATGAATTAAGATGTTTAAAAATTCTTCTGACCAATGTACAGTAACTAAATGTACTAAAATGGGATTCGTTTGAAAAATTAACCCTCACACCGTCACACGTACTGTAGATGTAACAGAGAATAAAAGAATAAGGAATTGGGAGAGAGCGAGAGGAAGAGGGATTTTGAGAGGGATTTTGAGACCGAAACTTCCTCTTCAGTCTCACCTTCGGGGTTATGTGGTCACGTATCAAACAAAAGTTTACAAGTTTCAATTTGCGAACTGGGGAGCGGGGACGAATTCCTGGCCTCCTCTCATCACACTTCCACTGTTGGAAAGTTGGAAAACAGAGTTCTCCCATTTGATAATCTTATTTAACGGCTCTTTTCTCTTTCGTTTACCTTGGGACGAAGAAAAGCCATTCATTTTATTTTTTAATTTGCTTCCAGTTAATATGCTCAGCATTTTTATTCATTTATTTGTTTTTAAACTTAACAGACGATCGATTTGAGGATACAAATTGGAAAAAGAAAACCGCTTTTAAATTTGCAAAATAAGCTATATATATATATATATGAATAGAAACGACATAAGTGTTAAGGAACGTCTCTGCACACGAGGAGGAGGAGATAACGAATAATGAAAAATGAGGCGAACCGCCCGGGAATCGAACCCAGGGCCTTCCAATTGCCGGTTGGAAGGCCCTGGGTTCGATTCCCGGGCGGTTCGCCTCATTTTTCATTATTCGTTATCTCTCCTCCTCGTGTGCAGAGACGTTCCTTAACACTTATGTCGTTTCTATTCATTTATATACTGCGCGGTCATTGCAGTTATATTATATATATATATATATATATATATATATATATATATATATATATATATATATATGATGAATAAAACCGAGGGAAAGGAAACACAGAATGGTGCTCAAGCGCTTTCGTCTAATGACATCCTCAGGAACACTGAAGTACATAAAGAGTTACAGCTTACAGTATATAAGGTTACATAAATCTTTGGTAAACTTGTACGCTACTCTAATAACTTTTATTTTTCAATTTATATATATATATATATATATATATATATATATATATATATATATATATATATTAGTGATGTAGGTCACATCCGCATCCGCAGAACATCCGCACATTTTCTCGCATCCGCATCCGCACTTTGGACTGCGGATGTCGTGCGGATGTGGACCGTTGAGATAAAATGTCATTAATAAGCGGAAATTATCAAATTCTACTATATTAATAGAACTAGTTCATTGTGCGCAAAAGTGATGCAAGCGACAAGACGAGAGGCTGTTCTTGTATGAAGTTACTCTCTTGCAACCTACTTAGATCCACGTTACAAAGCTAAGTTATTTTCACCTAGTACATTAGAACGAGTTAAATCATCACTTGGCAAAGCAGTTGAAGAGCTTCAATCTCTTGAATCTGTCGCTTCGCCACCCACCAAAAGAATAAAAGTTTCAGTGACAGAACCAACACCTTCAACAAGCAAATCTATCACAGAATCTGTCTCTCAGTTTCTTGAGTCAAGCAGCAATGACGAGACCTACGCGATGTCAAAAGATGTAGTAAAAATGATCGAGAGCTATCACCAAGAAAAACGCCTGGTTGCATGTGACAATCCTATTAGTTGGTGGAAAAATACGCAGAATATCTATCCATACTTGAGTAAACTTGCAAGGAAACATTTAGCCTGTCCTCCAACAAACGTACCAAGCGAGAGATTATTTAGCAGTGCTGGATTAATATATGATGAAGAGAGAAACAGATTGGCAGCAGAAAAGGCAGAAAAATTAATGTTCCTTAAGCATAACCTTCCTATAATTAAGTTTGAACATTAAACGATGAACATCTTAGTTTACTTTATTTTAATTACTCATTTATAAATATGCCTAATAAAACTTTAAACTTAATATAAATAGTTATCAAGCTAATTAAAGATCTCTTTCTATAAGGGTGGAGGTTGGGGAAAGAGGTCGGTGGGGTGCATTTGAGTTGGGTTCACGTCCCCCATCCTTGTAACACAATTATGGTTTCTAATTGTGGCTGAAACTCAACAAAATATAACGAATTTATTTGCAGACGAATTCACTAATTGATTTCTATATTAGTTAGATGCTTGATATTATTTTATATGTTCAGAGAAAAGTACAGCAATTATTGTACAATTAATCAATTATACTACATTATAGCTACAGCTCTCTCTATATAATAACTTATTATATACGTTAAACACAACAAATCTCGAATATATCCTAAAAAATAACGAAAATGTAGACATCCGCATCCGCAGATGTTGAAATCAAACATCCTCATCCGCATCCGCGGATGTGAAAAAAATGACATCCGCTACATCACTATATATATATATATATATATATATATATATATATATATATATATATATATATATATATATATATATATCGAACTTAAACAAGAAGGGTAGTGTGCTAAAACCTGTGCAGATTTCCAGTATAAATTTGTATTTTTTTTTTTTAATTATAACATTGGTTGGAAACAATTCATTTGATCTTGTGCTAAAAATTGGTAGGTTTTCCTTACAAATTTGTATGCTCCTCCCACAATCCTTTAATGTTTAGTTTTTATTTTTCTCTCTCCGTTTATTGTATGTATGTATGTATGTATATATATAATTTTTTTTCTGTAACCTATATATAGGCTGTAACGCTTTATGTACTTCAGTGTTCCTGAGGATGTCATTAGATGAAAGCGCTTGAGCACCATTCTGTGTTTCCTTTCCTTCGTGGTTCTATTCATCATAAATATTTTTCACGTGTTACTTTCGCGAAATAATTTTCATATATATATATATATATATATATATATATTATATATATATATATATATATATATATACAGGGTGGGCCGTAAGTTTCCATACATAGGAAAATTTAAACGTTTGTTTTTATGTTTCAGATACCCTAAGAATATGCGTTTGACGAAAGAGCAACGAATTGAAATCATACTGATGGCTGGGTCGGGAAGCAGTCGCATGGTTGCAATGAACTTTAACAGACAACATGGAACGAACATCACACACGACACTGTGGCAAAACTTATTAACAAGTTTCAGAAAACTGGAAATGTTGCAGATCAACCGCGAAGTGGTCCAAGACGTACAGCCACCGATGAAGACAACAGCTACGATACTTACAGCGGCTTACACGGAGTCCCAGAAAAAGTACACGACGGTTGTCTGCAGAAAGTGGTGTCAGCAGATCGAGTATCAGGCGCATTTTGAAAGCAAACAAATGGCATCCATACAAATTGCATATGGCACAGCATTTGAGTGAAGACGACCCGGATAGACGGATGGAATTCTGTGAATGGGCATTAACCAAAGTGAACGAGGATGCAAACTTTTCAACTAAGATCTTGTTTACTGATGAAGCAAATTTTTACGTCAATGGAGAGGTTAATCGGCAAAACATACGTTATTGGAGTAATGCTAACCCTAACTGGCTGAGTCCGACGAAGATGCAAGGTGCCGGTAAAGTGATGGTGTGGGCCGGGATATGGGGTGACAGAATTATTGGACCAATTTTTGTCAGTGGAAATCTTAATGCCGAAAGGTATCTTAACATGTTGCAAGAAGAGATTTTCCCATCCCTGCTAAACGAGGAAGGTAACATCCCAGTTTACTTCCAGCAAGATGGAGCTCCACCTCATTATGGTCTTCACGTGCGTCGGTATTTGGATCAGCAGTTTCCGGATGCTTGGATTGGTCGGCGTGGTCCTGTGGAGTGGCCTCCCAGATCCCCAGATCTCACCCCCCTTGATTTCTATCTTTGGGGGCACTTGAAGGCCATGGTGTATCAGGAAAAGATACGAGACATAAATCATCTAAAGGAACGTATCACCAACGCCATTACAAGCATAACGTCAACTGTGCTAATGCGTGTTCATCAACAGTGGGGAACACGTATTGAAATGTGTTTTCAAAACAATGGCAACCATGTAGAGCATATTATATAAATAAAAATGGTTGTCCATAAAAAAATGTTTATTTTTCCTATGTATGGAAACTTACGGCCCACCCTGTATATATATATATATATATAGCAATAAAAACTGTGGCAGGAGCATACAAATTTGTAAGGAGAAACTACCAATTTTAGCACTTTGCCTTTCTTGTCTAAATCCGTTCTGAACGAATTCTAAACAACAGGATCAAGTGGATTGTGTACAACCAATTTTATAGATAATGCCTGAATTATATATAGGTCACAAAAAAATTTAAAAAAAATTATAAAAATAAAAATTGTAGAGAGCATACAAATTTATAAGGGAAAACTACCAAAGTTTTAGCACTCTACCCTTCTTGTCTAAATCCGTTCTGAACGAATTCAAAACAACAGGATCAAGTGGAAAAAGACCTTGGCTCATGTTAAAGTTATTTGTAAGTTGGATAATAGCACTCAAGAATATTTCTATTAACAATGTTGCTAGAGTAAAACAAAACTGAAGCATTATTCCAATCAATACAGTGGGATAACTCTGACAAATGAACAAAAAGGGCACTGGACGACTGTCCCGTTCTAACGGAATATTGATGCTGTTTTACACGCGTGTGCAAATCCTTTCCCGTCTGACCAATGTAAAAGGAATCGGATTGTTTACAACAAATTTTATAGATAATGCCTGAGTTATTGGTAGGGCTATTTTTAACTGATATTTTTCACAATATTGTTATATGAAAAAACTACATTAATATTGAAAAGTTTAAGTGCACTAGCAATGCCTAAAAAGCCCGGGAAAAATGGAAGTACTAAAATATTCTTTGACAAAGTGCGTGTGTTATTATTCACACGATAGAAGGTTCGTTTTGCCTTCACTTCCAATACCGTTGATTTTTTCCAATTCGGCATCCATGTATTCCGGACTGGCGATCCTAAGAGCGCGGAGAAACATTGAAGAAAATATGGCCTTCTTAATGGGGGTGTCATGTCCATAGTAAAAGTGTACGTAGGACAAATTAGTTTTTTTTTCCCCGATAGATACTAAACTTAAAACCTGGGCTTTCCCTATCTACACGCACATCCAAAAACTGGATTGAGTTGTCTTGTTCCACTTCTAAAGTAAACTTAATGGAGGGGACTTGATCATTTAACTGAAGGAGGAAGTCATCCAGGTCACGATTCATGGTCGATTCAATCCCGTTTTTGGATGTGCGTGTAGATAGGGGAAGCCCAGGTTTTAAGTTTAGTATCTATCGGAAAAAAAAAAAAAACAATTTGTCCTACGTACACTTTTACTCTGGACATGACACCCCCATTAAGAAGGCCATATTTTCTTCAATGTTTCTCCGCGCTCTTAGGATCACCAGTCCAAAATACATGGATGCCGAATTGGAAAAAATCAACGGTATTGGAAGTGATCTGTGCTACCCACCTGAGTTTATGGAATCTTGTCTTAACAAGGCAAAACGAACCTTCTATCGTGTGAATAACAACACTCGCACTTTGTCAAAGAATATTTTAGTACTTCCATTTTTCCCGGGCTTTTTAGGCATTGCTAATGTACTTAAACTTTTGAATATTAATGTAGTTTTTTCATATAACAAAACTGTGAAATATATCAGTTAAAAACAGCCCTACCAATAACTCAGGCATTATCTATAAAATTTGTTGTAAACAATGCGATTCCTTTTACATTGGTCAGACGGGAAAGGATTTGCACACGCGTGTAAAACAGCATCAATATTACGTTAGAACGGGACAGTCGTCCAGTGCCCTTTTTGTTCATTTGTCAGAGTTATCCCACTGTATTGATTGGAATAATGCTTCAGTTTTGTTTTACTCTAGCAACATTGTTAATAGAAATATTCTTGAGTCTGCTATTATCCAACTTACAAATAATTTTATCATGAGTCAAGGTCTTTTTCCACTTGATCCTGTTGTTTTGAATTCGTTCAGAACGGATTTAGACAAGAAGGGCAGAGTGCTAAAACTTTGGTAGTTTTCCCTTACAATTTTTATTTTTATAATTTTTTTATAATTTTTTTGCGACCTATATATAATTCAGGCATTATCTATATAATTGGTTGTACACAATCCATTTGATCCTGTTGTTTTGAATTCGTTCAGAACGGATTTAGACAAGAAGGGCAAAGTGCTAAAATTGGTAGTTTCTCCTTACAAATTTGTATGCTCCTCCCACAATTTTTATTGCTATATTTATTATATATATAAGCACACCGGACAAAAAATGAGTCACCCCTAATAGCACCGATAGTAGGAAGTTCAAGGTCACACAGAGGGCGCTGATGTAGCATTGGTAAGTGACAAGTAGCGGTGACGTAGCACACAGGATCAGATCTGTTTCGTGAGGTGGTGAAGAACAAAGTGTGTGTTGGATATAGTCTGCAAAATGGGTCGTGAGGCAGACGTTACTCAGTGGCAAAAAGGAGCCATCGTGTTTGGCAGAGCCCACGGACACAAAATGTCTGAAGTAGCCGAATTTGGTGGTGTGTCAACGCGTACTGTCCAGCGAGTTTACAAAGAGTGGTGTAGTTCGCAATCAACTGACAATCGACGGCGTAACTGTGGCCGGAAAACAATTCTCGACAATAGGGGCCGCCGCCATGTTTCTCGTCTAGTAACTGCAAATCGTTTTCAAACCAGAGAACAATTGCTCCAAGAAACCAATGAGGTTCTCCAGCGACCAATTTCCGAACGGACATTGCGACGAGAACTGCATGCGATGGACATCTGGAGCAGGGTACCACGGAAGAGGCCGCTGTTAACAGCAAGTCACAAATTGGCACGTCATAAATGGGCTCAGAGGCACAAAAACCGGACTGCGGCAGATTGGAAACGTGTAATTTGGTCCGATGAGTCCCGTTTTTGTTTGTTCTCCAATGATGGGAGAAGGTGTTGTTCAGGCTGGAAACAGAAAGTGAAGCGCAGGAATAGACACCCACGGACTCTGGCGGAACTTCGGGACCAGCTGATGAACGAGTGGCAGCAAATCGATGTTCAGTACATGCACAACCTCGTAGTCTCTCTGCCTCGCCGGATTCGTGCGGTTATCAAGGCCAGAGGCGCCGTCACACGTTATTAGGTACATTCTGAGAGGGGTGACTAATTTTTTGTCCGGTGTGCTTATATATTTTTTGTGACCTATATATAGTCTCGAATTCTTTATTTACTTCAGTGTTCCTGAGGATGTCATTACACGAAAGCGCTTGAGCACCATTCTGTGTTTCCTTTCCTTCGTGGTTTTTTGCATATATATATATATATATATATATATGAAAAAAAAATAGGCCACTACAGTATTTTAAATGTACATTTTAAACAATTATAAGGATTTTTTTTTTTTGTAAGCAAAACAGACGTACTAACGCCCCAAAAAGCGCGAAATCGAGGCTATAGGCCAAGAATAGGCTAGTCCCAAATTTCAGTAGCTGCTAGACCATGAGCTAGGCCATATTTCTGATTTAACCTGCGAAATAATGCCGAAGTATTCGCGTGAAGACGAGTTATTAATAAAAAATTGTTGGTTAGAAAAAGGTTGGGGAGCACAAAAATTACTTAGAGTTTCCGAATAAGCCATGGCCTAGAGCTGGTTTGAATTATATCATAGCCAAAGTGAAGGAAACTGGTGATGTAGAGCGTAGAAAGGGTAGTGGGAGGCCTAGAACGGCTCGACCACAAGCCAATATCGATCTCGTAGGGACAAGAATATTGAGTCAAGAAAACCTGGGACGCATTTAACGCCAAATGAAATAGCCATGGAAATAGGAATATCTGACACAAGTGTTCGGCGAATAGCAAAATTTGACAAACTTGAAGGCATACAAACGAGTTTCAGTACAAGCTTTAACTTACATTCATAAACGAAATCGCTTGTTGTTACCAACAATTACTAGTTAGATTTTCACCGCGCGCAATTCGTACGATATGGTTGTGATGAGAAAATATTTAGAGTTAGTAAACCAATTAATAAACAGAATGATCGTGTATATGCCACTGTCACAAGAAACGTGATATAACATCTGAAAGGTTGTTAAGAGAAACGCAGAGATTTTCTCATTGTGTAAGTAATGGTCGGTGCAGCATTTGTCGGACAGACAAGGATAGTTTTTGTCGAACCAGGAATACGAATGGATCCGGAATATTACTGTAATCATGTTCTTGTTCCATATTTTCAAAGTATTAGACAAATATGCGGTGATAACTTCGTTTTCCAGCAAAATAGTGCATCTTCTCATCGCGCCAGAGCCAAAGTTCATTACCCGAGACAAACAGCCCCTGATTTCATAGAACCTGCAATGTGGCCGGCCAACAGCCCTGATTTAAATTCACTGGACTACTCAGTGTGGGAAGCACTAAAAGGAAAGGTTTACCGCTCTGGTCATCAAATCCGAAAGGTTCAACAACTTAAAGCTACAATCATGGACGAATGGAGTAGCATACTGCAACGATTTCTGAACGGTGTTATCGACGAGTGGCGAATGCGTCTTGAGCTCTGTAGAGATAATGACAAAGGGCATTTTGAACGGCTCTTGTCATGATGTGTAAGATAAGTGATCCTATACTAAAAAAAGGGTTGTTTTAAAGTTTATTTACATTATTTAAAATATACATTTAAAATAGTGGCCTAGTTTTTTTTTTGCCATACACAGTGTGTATATATATATATATATATATATATATATATATATATATATATATAGGAAGGCGGGGCCAAGGGCGAATGTTCGCACCCCCACAACACAAAAAGAGAAGAGAGCCGAAATCTAGATCTAAAGTTTTCAAGGTGCCTGGACACTGCGTTTGAAAGATTCTACAGATCTAGAGAAACTAAGGCTAACAAAGACCCTAAGATCCACTCTAAGGTTAGCCCGAGAGAAAGGAGAGAGTAGGGGTTAAAAGAAGAGAATAAAGGGTTAAGTAAGTAGCAAGAAAACTTATCATTCGTCGGTTAACATTCATTCAAAAAAAGAGAAAAAGACTCACCATCATCATCTGCCGGCCACTGCCTTCAAGTCGGAAAAATAGTCGAAGAGAATAGGAAAGGGATGAAAGATGAAAAGAAGTAAAATAAGAACGCTTACAAACCATGCAAACACAGTCTTAACTCAAAGAAACACTCATACCATGCAAACTACAGACATGCAAGTAAAGAGAGGACGAGGGAAGGAAAAAAAAGTATGAAGAGTATAACAAAAAGTTGGTTATAGTTATTGATTGGAGGTCAGACATGGAGAAGATGGATTAAGGAAGGTTGCCGAAATCCCGTCGAATACACCCACACCGAAATCACAGACTGATCTACTATTTAATGAGCGGTTACGTCACATTTCTCGATCTTAGATTAGATTAAGTTGGGCAAGGTTACATTAGGTTAGGCATATATACACTTAGATCAAATGAAATCTCCCTTTGCCAGTTTACATTGTCACATTCACCCGTTGATAAGGTCTAGTATTTCAAACGCTGATCCACCTCAGGGCTAAGGAAAATGCCCCACACCCTTGCTGCGCCACTCCTTCGTTCTCTTTCACAGTATGCCAAAACATCCATTAAGAAACACACTTTGCGGTTGTCCTCGTCTACCGCACTTCCGACATCCAAAGATGTGGGGTTCTCTTTATTTTATCAGGTCTATGATTTCATATACTTTCCCTTTCAGTGTGAAGATAATGGTAGTTCCTAGTTTCAATTCCGTGGTCCGTTTTCTCGCTGAGGTGGGGTTCCTTTTCATCCAAGGTTCATCCAAGGTTCCTTTTCATCAGTCCAAGGCTGATCCGGTGCTCCACGGGCAATAGGAAATCTATCGGTTAGCTCGGCCTGTTGTCGTTGTTAACTTGGCCACAGTAAGTTCATGGCACGGAAGAAAACAGGCCGTTTTACAATTTGCTGGAGGACCAAACCAGCGAAGTCACAAGTGAAAAAGTGATTTTAGGTGAGAGGGTACCGAGAGCTGTATGAATCCTTTCAGAGAAGATACAAAAGATGCTGAAGGAGACGCGTTAACAGATTTGTGTATTAGAAACAACCTAAAGATTACGAGTGGGTTTTCCCATCACCATGGCAGCTACATGTCCACACATTATCGATCGGAGTGGTCAACCCAACAGTTTGACCAAGCATCAGTTACAGATTATATAACCTGCTCTAATGCGACCTTACTAACAAACATTGAGTAATTCCAAACGACTCGTTGGACTCTGATCATCGTTTACTATCTGCACGTCTTAATTTAGCAGAACCAAAGAAAATTATGCGAATCAAGAAAAGAAAAATAGGTGTCTCAGCGATGGAAAAATCCAGCAGTTTAACCACAGGACAAGGAAAATAATACGTCAGCCAACACAGCCAAGGAAACTCTGCACAAGACTTCCGCACATTTTCAAACCCAAAGACAACTCCAAGGTGAAATAATAAAGTGAAAATATCCGTGAGAAACAAGTCAAAGAATTTGAAATGAGGGTAGAATTCGGAAACAATTGGGAGAAGCAGCCGTCGCTGAGTTCTTTAAATACAAGGTTGACAAGCTTAACTGTGAAAATCATCGGGGGAAAATGTTAATAAATCACACCCGAAGATATCCTAGTTACTTGTCGAGAATCGACGCAGAAAAATTGCGGAGGGCAAATAGGTATCTGGCAGCAAGCTTACAAGAGAGGAAAAGCACCATAGTCTTATTGTACAGTATTTGGCAGGTCACAGAGAAGTCAGAAATACGATAAAGACGTGCATGTTTGTTTTAAAGATTCGAAAAAAGCACTTTATTTAATCCCGTGGGATAAACCCTGGAAATGTTTACATAAATACGGTATCCGAGGAAAGCTTCTTAGAGCCGTCAAGAGTACCGTACATATCAGCAGAGTAGCTGTCAACTGAGAACAGGATATGAGAGAAACAAGTGATTTGATGTTTCTACTGCTGTTCGTCGTTTATCTCGATGACGTGCTGAAACAAGTATATACGAAGAACAAACAAGACCTGAAAACACAAGCCTACGCAGATGGTACACAACAGTGGGAATTTCCTGAAAAGGAGTTACAGAACAAGATGGTAAGAGGTAACACCAAACTCAAAGCAGCTGGACTTGTTCTTAACCCAAACAAAACAAAAGTAATGGCTGTCTCCAGGAACCATCCGAAATGCCATACATGACTGGGTAGAAAACGATTAAAGCAAGTTAATACATTTCCATATCTTGGAGCTATAACCACCCGAGATAATTTATTAGAGAAGACAATAACGTACGGGGTGGTAATTACAGTCAAGAGGTGGCCTAATGTATCCCCATTCCAAAGACAAATGCATACTCAACCAGGCAAATTACGAGTATATACAACTCCACCTCACACAGGTCCTCTTCTATGGCAGCAAAACATGGGCTCTTTCCTCCAAACTAAAAAGGAGATTTCAAGCAGCCAAAGTGAAGACACTTCGATTAATAGCGTGAAAAACAAAGGTAGAGAGATACAGAAATATAGACATTAAAATAAAGTTAGGAATAAAACCTCTTGAAGAAGATGGAGTACGGGCAGCTGCGTTGAATGGGCTATGTGGAAAGAATGCAAACAGAAGTAGGAGGGAGGCATATAAATGGATCAGTGGTGCACTGGAAGGAGACCAAGAGGACGACCAAGGAAGAGATGGAAGGATACGAAATGACGTTAGTTAGGTGTTCCTGGCTGGCACACGAGAAACAAAAACACTGAGATTGTGATTACCTGCAGTTTCTAAGCATTAGCTTAAATTAGTTTAGCAAAGAGGCCGAGCTAGAATTAGATTAGATATACTAGAATTAGTGTCATTATATTTCATTCCATTCTGACTAAGCCCAAACTGACCTTATTACAGGCTGACCTAATTCATGAAGTCTAATAATAATATATAAAATGGTATTAGCTAAAATTATCCAAAGAGAACAGGTCTCCTCTCTCCAATTCGCAAATTAAGGCCCCTGAGGCGAGACGGAACGAAGCTTCGGTCTCGAAATTCCTCTCAAAATCCATCTTCCTCTCGCTCTTTTCAGATTCTTTATTTCCCTCTTATTTATTTCTACTTATGAGGGTTTCATTTTCAAACGAATCACAATGACAATAACGGACGACTAATTTGGAAACCATCTTAATTCAGTCGTTCGAATCTAATTACTGTGTTCTTAATTACTTAAAATCCCCCAATTCTCTATGATCTCCGTATCTTTGTGAAAATATAAAGAATGCATAATAATCATTAGAACTTAATGAGAAAGTTACGAGGAACTTTGTTTTCAAGATGATTGTAGTAATTCATTCTCATCAATAAAAAATCTTTATCACTGTAAAACACATATTACGTACGATAATGCGATTAATGTTGTGCATTCTTCAATAAGTAACGAATGATAAGAAATGTTATAATCAGAAAAAAAAACATCGTTCAGGCTAATGCAAAATGTTAACCTAAAAGTATTCGTGAAGCGCAATAAGTGAATACTTTTATCGTATTACTCGCATCCCCCCTTTAAACCCGTTTGAACGAAAAAATGGAAAACTCAATCAAAAGCAATAACTTTACATGCTTCCCTAATGACTAAAACAATCCATTGTTTTAACTACAACTCATGATTATAGCTACACAATGTCATCAATTTTTTTTTAAATGGTTAAATGAAGGGCTGAGTTATTTTCCTTCCTTCCTTTAAAAAAGAGGAAGCAAAGGTGGAGCTATTGTAATTCCTGACGGCAGAAACATTTTATATTCAAAATGCAATACACAACAAACAACGTTACTCAAGGGAGTTATGGAAACGTGCGATATAAAAAATGTTTCAAAAGTCCGGAATCATAGGCATATTTATTTTTTCAATTATAATATACAGTGTGTCCGTAAAGTCATGGTGGGATTTTAAATAGCTATATTATTGCAACGAAACATGATAATGAGATGAAAAAAAGGCAAATTGAAGAACAACTCTAAAAGAATAACTTTATTTAACGTAGTTCGATATGGGCTCCTCTGGTAGCCCTGCAGACATCTAGGCGGTGATTCAATTCCAGCCACACACACCCAAGAACATCAGGAGTGACGGATGCGATAGCTTCCGTGATTCGCTCGTGCAAGTGATGAATATCCCTAATGGGTACACTGTACACGCTTTGCTTGACGTAACCCCACAAATAAAAGTCCAAAGGTGTCAGGTCCGGAGAGCGTGGAGGCCATGGCTTCCATCCTCCTCTTCCTATCCATCTCTGTGGAAATTTTTCATTAAGGAATTCTCGAACAACGTTGGCATAGTGCGGAGCAGCACCATCTTGCTGAAAGATGACATTATTGTCAATAAATTGGGGTACTGCAAAATGTTCCAACATAGCGAGGTAGTTGTGTGACGTCACAGTGGGTTCCGCGAAGAAAAATGGGCCAATCACTCGATCTCGTGCTACAGCACACCGCACATTAACTTTCGGGCTATTACGCTCATGTTCAACATAGGCATGTGGACAGCCTAGACTAACTACGAGATAAAGGTTAAGCTTAGCGTAGACTAACTACAAGATACAACTTTGAGAGTTGTTCTTAAATTTGGCATTGTTTCATCTCATTATCATGTTTCGTTGCAATAATATAGCTATTTAAAATCCCACCATGACTTTACGGACACACATCACCGCCTAGATGTCTGCAGGGCTACCAGAGGAGTCCATATCGAACTACGTTAAATAAAGTTATTCTTTTAGAGTTGTTCTTCAATTTGCCTTTTTTTCATCTCATTATCATGTTTCGTTGCAATAATATAGCTATTTAAAATCCCACCATGACTTTACGGACACACTGTATATAGCCAGGGGTGGCCAAGTTTCCTGGACCCAAGAGCCACATACGACGTTTTTCAGATGTACGAGAGCCGCAAAATATTTTTAAAAGAATTTAATTATTAAAAACAAATACATATACATATAGTTATACTCACATTATTAAATTGTTTAATTACTGCTTGTAGAAGACTTAGTTCGGGTCTTCATTTTGTTAATGCTTTAAAGTCTGGCTGATGTGATGTTAAGGCGGTATGAAGAAGCTCAGTCAGGTGTTGGTTAGTGAGGGCAGCACGATGTTTTGACTTTACAAACTTCATTACCGAGAAGAGTGCTTCACAGCAATAAGTTGTCCCAAAAACTGAGATAAGTCGGAAACTGGTTTTCCTGATGTGAGGATACTTTGTCTCTGGTACATGCTTCCAAAACTCAACTGCAGATAAGCTTTTATGTATCAACTTTAAACCCACGTCCTCCTGTAGCTCCAAAAGTTCTGTTTGTATTGAAGCAGCTTCCGTAACAAAAGGTGTGGTAATAGGACAGTCATCGTTGACGACATCAATCAGGAAAGGATTTACAAGGAATTCGAAGCATGGTTTTAGCTTCTTTAGTTCATCAAACCTGAACTGAAAATCATCAATTAGGCCTTCTAATTTACCTTTGTATTCCTCCAATTTACTATCTTTTATTTCAATATCAGGAAAAGTGTTTGCTCGGTTTTTCAGGTGGGGAAAGTGGTCAAATTATTTGTTACTAGATCCTTTTGGAAGAGCTTTAAAATTGTCTGTGTAAGGTCAGAAATGACCTTATCCTTTCCCTGAAGTGCCAAATTTAGATTTTGAAGGTGTTGTATTACATCAGTAAAAAACATTAGATCCTGCACCCATTCGTGATTTCTAGTTGTGGGTATGACTTTTCCTTTTCTTTCAAGAAATCAATGATAGGCTCCAACAGTGCAACAAACCTATTCAGGAGATTACTAGTTGATAACCACCTTACAATAGAGTAGAATGAAAGGTCATCTGGCTTATCTTGAAGATCCAGCTCCTCGATAAAATTTCTAAACGCTCGGTGCGTTTTTGCATTTGAACGAGTGAAATTCACAATTTCTAGAACACATTTCATAACACTGTCATACCTAAAGTACTTGCTTACCAAATGACCACGGTGAATGATACAGTGAATGGAGAGAGACAGAGGATACTTGGGATCGCGTGTCAAGAGCCCAACTAGGCCTACATTTTGTCCTACCATAGCTGGTGCTCCATCTGTTGCAACACTGACAAGTTTATTCAATGGTATTTGAGCATTTGATAATGCCTCGTCAAGTGCGTTCTTTATGTCAACCCCTCTGGTGATTTCTCTTAGGGTCATTAAGTCCAAGAGTTCTTCTTTCGCATTTCCATCGCCAGTAACATAACGAACAAATATCGCCAGTAACAACGAACAAATATCGCCAGTTGAGTGTTATCTTTAATATCTGTGGTTCATCGAGGGCCAAACTGAATGCAACAGAATTCTTCAAATCACTCTGCAACGAGCATGTAATTTCAGCACTGATGTGGGAAATACGCCTCTGTGCAGTGTGGCGGGAAATAGAAATATTTGCCATTTGTTCTCGAAGCTTTGTGTTATCTGGAGCGAGAATTGCAGTAATATTGGCAATATTCTTCTTCACATATTCTCCACTACTGTAGGGAAGTTGAGCACGAGCAATATTCCATGCCATAAAACTAGCTTCAGTAGTTGTCAGCTGTCTTACACAATGATGAAAGTACAGTTTGTTGGGCAACTAGGCTAGATTTCAACATTGTTAACTGAGTCTTCCGCAATTCTGATTTGGGAGGAAATTTCGTAATAAAATTGTTATGGTTAGTTTCATGATGGCGCTAAGTTACTGGCTTTAAAGTGATTGAGTGCCACGTGGCAGATACGACACACAGGTTTCGCACCCTTAACAGTAAAGGCAAAGCTCTCCTCCCACTCCTGTTTAAAAACTCTATTTTCTTCTTCATATTTCCGTTTCTTACACTGTGTCTGCTCAGCCATTTTAATCAACTAAGGGGTTGTATAACTTTCACTTGTATAGCTGAGAAAAATAGCCACTATTTGATCTAAGAAGCCAATTTTAAAACACACTCACTCGTTACTACACACGGCCCGCAGGGTAGCTCGAGGGGTACTGGACACTAGTGAGTGGCGATTGGTGTTAATTACGTAATTATCTCGCTTAGTGCCTGTCACGCAAAAGATATTGTCGTACGGATGACGCATTTCATTGTCAATTCAATTTTTCCTTTTTTTTTTCATATTTTTTTGATTATGTGAAAAAAAAATATTTGTATTATGAATTTTGTCTTTTATGATAAATACAATAAAAACCAAAATTGTCTCGCGACCCGCAGTTAACCTCGAGAGCCGCATGCGGCTCGCGAGCCGGGGTTTGGCCACCGTTGATTTATATACTGTACGTATATATGACATTCAAAATATTTCCTATGATTCCGGACTTTTGAAACACCCTGTACTGTGGAATACTACGAACTGTAACCAGTATAATTAAAGATCTAAAAGTGAGGGTACATTATCAACATATCCAGACAACTCTTCTGAAGAGTTGTAAAGGTTTATTATTGGATACAGTTTGTGTCATAAATAAAATGGGGTTTATACGGTAATACAAAATAGAGTATAAAGAGAAGGGAGAACGGTAAAAAACACTTTTCATAACAAAAAATAACAGTACTATACAATAAAGTACTACGTTAACTTAGCTGTAGTTAAAATAAATAAATAACACTTCAAAAAAAATTGTATACAATGATGATGCCAATTATATGAAGGTGTTAATTACTTCATGTAATATCTTCAGGTATTACATGAAGGTATTCTACGATACTGCCAAAAATTTGTGCATATGGCATTTACTTTTGGTCTAAACAATAAAATTAAAAGTTTCTTCTTCCTGCTGTAAATAAAACGCACTTACAGAAATTTAAGTGTGCCATTTTTTCACGATTTGGAAAATAATGAATTCAAAGCAATCTTAAGTTGATTAAAGCACGCACGCACTCATTTTTCAAAAGGAAGAACGGGATAGCAACATTATTTTCCCAATGCACAATATAACATCTATGTTTTTGACTTAACTAAATTAAATCATCCATTCAACCTGTTAAGTATGATCGTCTCTTAGGTAAAGGCGGGAAGCTTGATGGGAATTCTCAGGATTCAAAACCTCGGAATAACTAAAAGAACGCTACTCTGCTAGGTATATAGTATCATGTATACAGACAGCAGCAGTGGTATCCCTTCAGATGTAAATGTAGTAGGAGACGCTGGTCGGGTCTGGTTAACCTTGGTTTTACTTCAGCCCGAATTGTTCATTCTGACGAAGGTGAAGCTTTGTCACTTCACTTTAGACCGACGGTTTAACGTGGAATCGGAACCACGCCCCACCACCAGCGAGGTGGGGCGTCTTCTTAACCACTAGGCTACCCAGGGTACCCATTTATCTACCAACCAATTTTTTTTTATTGTGAAAGGATGAACAACTGGGTTTTACTGCGCGCCACCTGCTGTCACCAGGTCTCGATCCCGGGGCCGATGGACTCGTAGTCAGCAACGCTAACTACACACCACCGAGGCGCATATAATGTATATATAATGATCAATTGTGTCATGCATGAACCACCAATCACCGGCACCCTACAGAACACGTCCGAAACACTGGTAACTCTATCTTTGGGTGGGTAAGAGCAATTGAAATTATATTGTACACTGTCGAGGTAATTCTTAAATAGGCTATGCTGGCCGCCAGCTGGAGGTGCTTCTGGATACGTTCTCCCTTATCTTAGTAATTTCACTCCGAAAAGTGGCAATATAAATTATTCATTTTAAAAAAAGGTCTCTCAGAACTATTCATCGAAGAAATGACGACTTCTTGTATACAATATGTAAATAAAAAATCTTTTATAAAAAGGGCATAATGTAGATTAAACAGTCTAGTGTTCTATGATATCCTTTATTTTCCGCTGTCCACTTGTGCGTAATTGGGTACACAAGATAAGTACGCATGGTGTAAATGAATTTAAAAGCTAATCTTTCCATTATATTTTTTCCTACCTACTTACAAATCTTCTTTCACAACAATTTTCTGTTAGTAGTGGATGGCAGAGGAGAGGGAGCCTTGTCTATTCTATACTTTAGTACTAGTACTACTACTACTACTACTACTACTACTTTGTGAAAACTTTACACGTTTGTAACTTATAAGTGTAAGCATAATATGAAAGTTTTCAGTATTCCTTATTTTCATTTGCTTGTCTTCTTTCTTTACTTTTTACCTTCTTTCCTGGGCTATCCTTGAGTGGATCTAAAGTCTTTCTCCGCCTGTAATTTTTTTAAACTAATCACCATAAAAATAATAAAATTAAGTTAAATTTATTCTTTCCAACTATACGTTCGTTGAAATAACAATATCACTTCAGGGTCGTAATACAACTATTATAAAAAAAAAAATTCAATTTTATTTCAAACGATGAATTATTACTTTTTTTTTTCCAAAGCAATTCATCAAACGAAGGATGAATGGTTTATTCAAATTTCAAATGCTCCAAATTTTATGGCAAAACATTTCCATATTAAGTTTTATTGTTGTTAAACCGGTTTTCAATTAAATGACTAAGCGCGCGGGCTCTCCCTCTCCCTCCCTCTCTCTCCCTCTCTGGTCGCCCACCCTCAGGAAAGATATTGAGAGGCTGGAGCGAGTGCAGGCGAGGGCCACAAAATTAATCCCTTCCGTTAGGCATATGGGCTACAATCGACGGTTACGCGCCCTGAACTTGTTTTCGCAGGAAACTCGGAGGCTGCGCGGTCAACTCATCGAGGTTTTCAAGCTCTTACGAGGGTTCAACGATGTCGATTTTAGAAGCATGTTTAGTTTAAATGATAACCCAACTCGCAACAATGGTTGGAAGTTGGATTTGAAACGGTTTAGGACTAGTGTGTGTCGGAATTACTTTACGTATAAGATCTGTGACACGTGGAACAGGTTACCTTCAGAAGTTGTGAACAGTTCCTCCGTGGATCAGTTCAAGAAAAGGTTAGACTAAATCTTGCACACTATTTGAGGGTGTCGAAAATTTTCCCTGGCACTGTTGCCATTGGTACCTCCTCGGTATGGGCCGCAAGGCCTTTTGAGGTGCTTCTTTTCCTTGTAACTCCTTGTAACTCTCACTCTCTCTCTCAGCGAAAGTAACAAAATTTTTGTCGTAATGTAAATATCCTTATTAAATTACTCTAAATTTAATGAACTTTTCTTACTTCATTCAACAAATTATAAAAACTTTTTTTTTTACAGAATGTTTAAAACTTATAATTACACTGGTCAACAACAATTTTGTCACAAGGGTTTTGATGGGTGTTCTAAGTGTACTTTTTCATGCTGAATCTAAATATGAAATCAGATTTTTTCTATCAGGCTTAGTTTACTTGTGACGCTATGTTCATTTTTTCCTCATTTAGCATGATCACCGGATAAAAAAATAATAACATTATATATAATTAAGTATATAACAATATTATAATATAAAACATTATAAAAATAATAAATATAATAATATATTATATTAATTAATATAACTATAATAAAATATATTAATATTAATATATATGTTGTATTAATTTTTCTGTAAAATTAGTACAATTTATTCCTTTGGGGAGAAAGTTCTGATAATGCTGGCAGGATAAATTTGGTTGGAGCAGCAGACTGTGCAGGTTGAAACGTTTGTACCTGTTCAGACATGAGCCTAGTTTCTGTGTGTAGAGCAGCTCCAAGTCAGTCTGCTTGTAAATGTCACAGTGTTAACAGCTAGTGTCTGTTGCTTCTTGTTAATTTTACACCAGTGTTGTATTCATATAGATGTTTTGTAATGCCGCGGAACTGTCTGAATCATCCTAATTCCTTTTGTTATGTATGTGGTGATCTAACTTTAAAATCCCAGAAACGTAACTTTACACCATTAGTAAAAAAATGCTATGAACTTTATTTCGGATGTAAAGTAGGCGATCAGGACAAGAGTTGGGCCCCTCACATTTGTTGTGTGACATGTGTAAGACTACTTACAGGATGGCTAAACGGTTCACGTCACATGCCATTTGCTATTCCAATGATTTGGAGGGAACCCAAAGATCACACAACAGACTGCTATTTCTGCCTGGCAAATACAAAGGGGATCACTTCAAAAACAAAGAGCCTTATGAAATACCCTAATCTACCGTCTGCAATGAGACCAGTTCCCCACAGTGCTCAACTTCCAGTACCAAATCCTCCTGAACATGTAAGTTTAAGTGATGAGGAATCAAACGTAGCTGTAGCATATCACGAGGAAAAAGATGAAGACATTTCTGATCCAACATTCCAGGCTACCTGTTCCTCCAATGAACCACATTTACCGTCACAAGGAGATCTAAATGACCTAGTTCGTGATTTGAAATTATCTAAGAAGCAGGCTGAACTTTTAGGTTCAAGATTAAAGGGTTGGAATCTACTGCAACGTGACACTAAAGTTTGTTTTTTCCGCAGCCGCCATGATGAATTCAAAGAATGGTTCTCCCATGAAGATGGACTTGTGTTTTGTAAAGATGTTAATTCAGTCATGGGGGCTCTTGGTCATGAACATAACGTGGATGAGTGGCGATTGTTCATTGACTCCTCAAAAGTCAGCTTGAAAGCAGTCCTTCTTCACGACGGAAATAAATTTCCTTCTGTACCTATTGCACATGCTGCAAACATGAAAGAGTCATACGACAACATGAAGTTGCTTTTAGAAAAATTTCAGTATCAGAAATATAAGTGGAATATCTGTGGAGATCTGAAGGTCATTGCACTTTTGCTAGGGTTGCAGCTAGGTTACACCAAGTACTGTTGTTTTTTATGTGAGTGGGACAGTAGGGACAAGCAAAACCACTACGTTAAGAAGGATTGGCCAAAACGCACCTCACTTGTTCCAGGCAAGAAAAATGTTGTGAATAGTTCACTTGTTGACCCTGAGAAAGTGTACCTTCCTCCTTTGCATATCAAGCTTGGACTTATGAAAAACTTTGTTAAAGCGATGGATAAAGCGCAAACAGGATTCACATACTTGAGAAATAAGTTTCCCCGGATCAGTGATGCCAAGATTAAAGAAGGCATTTTTGTAGGCCCTCAGATCAGAGAATTGTTAAGAGATGAGAGATTTGAAGGAGAGTTGAATGAAGTTGAGAAAGCTGCGTGGCAGAGTTTCAAAAGTGTCTGCACAAATTTTTTGGGAAATCACAAGGCCGAAAACTATCCTGAAATAGTAGGAGATCTTCTTAAGTCTTACCAAGCGATGGGGTGCAATATGTCATTAAAGGTTCATTTCTTGGACTCTCACTTGGACTTTTTTCCGGAAAACCTGGGTGCGGTAAGCGACGAACATGGTGAGCGTTTTCATCAGGATATTTCTGCCATGGAAAACCGTTACCAAGGCAAATGGAGCCCCAGTATACTGGCTGACTATTGCTGGACTCTTAAGAGAGACATGCCTGAGGCAAAGCACAGCAGAAAATCAAAACAAGCTACTTTTTAAACTACAGGTATGTCTTTTTGATCATATTTTAATAAGTATGTAATTATATGGGTTTTTAAAAATCAAATTGCATGTCACACAAAAACCAGACCTGATAGAGAAATTTTACAAACTTATTTGGATTCAGCACAGAAAATACTATATGAATAAGGTATTTTCATTCTTGGGCCACGAAAAAACATTTTTTTTGTTGCCCAGTGAATTATCAATTTAAAAAAAATTCTGAACTTGTTATTTAGAGTCTTTGATGAAAGTTTAGTTGCTTAAGAATTTGAAGTCCAGTAAAAGTACAATAATGAAGTAATTCACAGTATAAAATTTGCGCGGACGTAAAACTGTTCAGCAGCATCTTGTATTACACAACTACGATTAAACATGCTTAAGAAGTTTATAATTTGATTTCACGAAGCAGACCATTCAGCCGTAAACAAACTCCGAAAATAGAACCAAACCCTACTTGAAACGCGGAAATACAAACCAATTTTTTCAATATTTCTACACTTAACCGTTTCCTCAACAGAAAGAAACGAGTTTCAGTATTTTCAGGTTAGATTTCAAGAGCAAACAAGCCTCGTTAACTGTGTCTCGCTCTTTAACTGTAAGAAAAAATCTTTCTTAATATTCTTGTCTATATAGAAATTACCTCTAATAATGCTACTGTTAAACCATCAAAAAGAGACGCAGATATTTACGAAAATAAGTAATAAAATGCATACCAGAAATGCTATAGGAATATGTTTCATTCAAAATGAAAACTTGTCGAATGAACAAACTAAATTTTTCAGTTTTGCTGGATAGGTTCATGCAGCCCTAAACAAATTAATGAGAAATAATTTGTCAAGTTAGGTAAGTTTAAACTGAACTAACAATTTCATCGACAAGACCAAACAATCAACAAGTTTTTGTGGGTTAGATTGTTAGGTTCGGTCAAGTTAAGATAGGCTAGGTTAGGTTAGGTTAGTTTTTTATAGTTTCAATTGTTTGGTCTTGTTGACAAAATGGGTATATGTCCGTTTAAACACACATGCATACATATAACTGAGTCAGGAGGGGCAGAAATCGGCAAAGCGTTCGGGCCAAACTAATGCAGCCCATTGCACTAACTCCAAGATTATTATTATTATTATTATTATTATTATTACCAGAACCATCGGGAGACGAACCCTCGACCTGTGTTTTCACCTTGTGCATAGGGAAGTAGTAATGTTAGTACTAAGCTAGGGGCGCTCGCAGCAAGTAGATATTCTTCCAAAATTTAATAATTATTATGTACTGTGTACTTACGTTGAAACTGGAGTGCGTCTCTATATTCTTGGATGTCGACAAATATTAATCCATACAGAAAGTTTGCTAATTATGCACAATAAATTATCACCTTTTTGATTCGAGAGCAATATACCGTCGCAAAAATGACACCATATCAATTTCGGCACTGCATGAAGTTATTGAATTGATAGAGGAACATCACAAAAACTCGCTCATTGGGACACACATTGCGTGTGGGCAAGAATAATCTCGGGTAAAATTGTTTACGTCGATATCGTTAAGACAATGGTAAAATGAACTTGCCCACAGAGGAACAAGCAAAACGAATCTTTGGTCATTGAGCAAGTTTACACATTCGGTGTTCAGAACATTTTACCAACTAAGAATACCCCGGTACTGTACTAGAGTAAAACCATAAAACAAATCAACCTTTTCAACTTAAATAAATTAAATATATTAATGGAGATGAATATTCATAGTTCCGTATTTTAAATAAGCCTTAATTTCCGATTACAATTTAAAAAGTTTCTTAAACATCCGTCAATTAAAACGGGTGTGCCAACCGACTTTTACTTGAAAATCTAAGGTCATTCCAAGAACTAAAACACCTTTTGTAAATGTTTCACGACGACGAATATATATAAGGTATCGCTCAGTCCGCCTAAGAAGCGCCAATTCTTTCTTAAAACTCAAGAAAACTTCGTCCATAAATATGTTAAAAGTCGTATTTTTTCTTCAACTTTTATGGCCAAGTCTTCGCTATTTAATTAAAAAAATATAATCTCATAATTAAAAGTTTTTTTATGAAACTTTTAATTATTTTTATAAAATTTGTGTGTATTTCATATGCGGTGAAAGAATTAGATCCATTTATGAGATTATCCTCGTTCCCACGCAAATATGACTACAGTTATAAATAAGGGCTTCGTTATAATTAAAGTAACAAGGATGCCCGTTCAAATGCAAAATTGAGTTCACTTTATTACATACGCTAATTCGGGGGAGTTGCCTCCAATCAGCATTTTTCCATCATCTTTCAAATACAAAATGAACTAAAAATTAAAGCACCCATCTTTTTTCTCAATTTACTCTGTTATTATTAACAATAAAATAAAATATAGTCATTAAGTTAGCAAAAATTAGCTAACTTAAATCAATATTTTAATAAACAAATATTAAAAAAACAAGTTCACAAATCTTAAAAGTTGAAATTGACGTGAAAAATACAGAAGAAAATTTTGTCTGAAATAAGTCGCAATTTGAAAAATAATTAGAAGTTAAAAACAAAAATGTAATTTAACTTTGAGAAAGTTCGCTAATTTTTAATAATTAAAAACTGCATTCTAAGGAAACTCAATTTTCCATTATTTAACAAAATTCACCAATGAAAAAGGAACTCCACCATCGCCGATCAAACATACATACATACATCCGAAACCAGTGTTTCTCAGCCGGATTTGTCCCAAGACCCCCGCCTGTGTCAGGGTATTTGGTCGGCGCGAGCCCTTATCATCCCTACAGGGTAAACAAACTCACGAAGCATTTATTTTATTTTATTTTTTTGCGCAGAAATCACTACAACAATAGTAAACAAAGTACGACCTTGGGGGTCGCGACCCACCATTTGAGAAACACTGTCCGAGACCGTCTGTTCATGTAAGTTAAATCCTGTGTACACGTATAGCTTCAAAAAGTTCGCCTACAAAACTAACGTTTCTTAAAAGTATGAAAACTTATTAATTAGTAAGAATTCTTTTTGAAATTTTATTAGTTACCAAAAAATATAAAATATCCAAAGGAAAACACATTATTACCAATTATTAATTTTTTATGATTTTTAAAAATGTATGTTTGTGGCCGAACTTTCCCCCTCCCCCAACCACGAGGTTACAATTCCAAATGCAAGAACTTAAAGCCGTAGAGAATGCCAACCTCGCTTTTCGCACATTAGAGACGAAGCATTTTCTCACTCTGGCAACCCCAACACCAGTATGAAAGATTTAAGGAGGAAACAAGGCGCAGAAAGAAAAAAAAACACGCACATTGTCGTTTACGTTCCAAATTCCTTTCACAATTAGAAGGATAACAATTACATGGTTATTTCTTATTATAATAATTATTATTTTATTTTATTTTGTGTATGGAGGGTTCGCTATGTAATCAATATACATGCAGGGATTTCCCAACACGAAATTTCTGTTCTGTCGTTTGAACACACACACACACACACACACACACACACACACACACATTGTAAATATCCGTTTTAACTTATATAAAGGCCACCATGGAAGCGACGAACAAAAAACGAAACGGACTTAAGCAACTTTATTCAAGAACAAAATCTATAAAGAATAACTAAAATAAAAAAAAAGCACGACACAGAGGCGTGAACGAATGAAAACAAGTTCCCCTTCAGAGAGTAACTTTAACATTCAAATGCATGAATTTGACAACCGTGTAAAATGGCGTAATGGACCATCGAAACGACTCGGACAAGGACCTCCAAAACAATTATTGTGGCTCGTCTTTAACAAGAACGAAATCTAAAAACGTTTTTATGAGCTTCGAATCTCGCAGACAAGAAAAGAAAATGTGTGGAACACCATCGGGGATGGAAGGGATAATGGAAGGATATACAGGGTGTCTCAGAAGTCGCGCACCATAGGCTTTATTCAGATTTATGAGGTTTACGAGTCGAAATGGTTTATAAGCGATGTTTAATTACGATATATGTTCGATAATGTTCGAATAATAAAATTAATAGTATGTACAATTAATCAATAAGCTACCTTAAAATAATTAAATTGAATGAAGCTACATTAGTCAATGGTGTCTCAGAAGTCGCGCACCATTGGCTAATGTAGCTTCATTCATTTAATTATTTTAAGATAGCTTTTATTTTATTATTCGAACATATGATATATTGTAATTAAACATCACTTATAAACCATTTCGACTCGTAAACCTCATAAATCTGAATAAAGTATATGGTGCGCGACTTCTGAGACACTGTATATTAAAAAAACCTTAATTCTTGACGTATTATTTAATATAGTTTAGTCAGAAAACAAACAAAATATATTTTAGTTTTCAAATATGACGAAGGCATTTTATACGTTAAATACTTCTGGTTTTGTACATAAATGAAATCAATCAGACACTCGCATTAAAGGTGAATTAAAGAAGTTAATATGTACCGTTATACTATGAAGTGAACACTTGACGCGCTCACGTACCACAACATGAAAATCAATATGTAATTGAGAATCAATGATATTCTTTGAAAGAATGCGTACAACTCCAGACCATGAACATACGAACATACAAACATACATACATACATACATACATACATACATACGGGTTCGAATCCCAGTAGCGCCTAGTTCCCACTTTATTGCCTTTCCCCTTTCCATCTTATGTAAGTGCGGTTATTGCACTTAAAAACGCATTCACATAAAAGTTAAGCCTTGAAATTTGCCTATTATGAAATCCAAATAATAATAAATAAAAAAAATCGAGAACAACGATAAAAACCAAAAAGTCAGAACTAAAATTCCTTGAAACAAAGCGTTCACTTAATCGCCATCAAATATAAGGTTATAACATATATTTTGCTCGATTTTTTTAGTTCATTCAGAACAAAAATTAAAAGACTTATAATGACAAATTAATCATCAATATAATTCCCTTCTTTTTCTATAACCTCCTCCCACCTGTAGAAAAGTTTTTTTATGCCACGTTCGAAGAAATCCCTTGGTTTCCGAGTTAAAAAAAAGCGATCACTTCGTTTTTGATAGCTTCCCTGGATTGAAACTTTTGTCCATCTAGGTGGTGTTGCAGACTTCTGAATAAATGGTAGTCTGAAGGTGCGATGTCCGGAGAATAAGGTGGATGAGGCATTTTTTCCCAACCAAATGCCTCCCAATTGGGCAGTGGTGATTCGAGCAGTGTGAGGGCGCCCGTTATCCTGGTAGAATAAAACACCTCTGCGATTAATTAATGCGGGACGGTTTTCTTGTAATGTTATCTTCAATCGTTGGAGTTGTCGGCAGTACACTTCAGCTGTGATTGTTTGGTTATCTGGAAGAAGCTCAAAATGAATAATTCCTTGCATATCTCACAAAACGCATAACAAAATGTTCTTTGGATGGAGTCCATTCCTTGGCTGAGGTTCAGGCTTTGTTTCACGACTAAGCCACTGATGTCGACGCTTAATATTGTCATAGAGGACCCATTTTTCATCCCCAGTGACGATCCGATTCAAAAAGGGTGCCTGCATTGCCGAGAATGCAGTGATGTGCAAATATCGGTTCGATGTTGAAGATTCGCTTGTGACAAATCATGCGGAACCCATTTTCCAACCTTCACTACTTTTCCTAACAGCTTCAAATGACGATGAATGGTCATATGGTTAACGCCGAGTTGCAGGCCAAGTTCTCTTACAGTTACCGTCGGGTTTTCCTCCACTGTTGCTTTCAGCAACTCTTCATCTAACTCATTTGGTCGTCCTGTTCGTTGATAATCTTTCAAGACTGAAGTCGCCATTTCTGAACGTCTCAAACCATGCCCTACACATCCATTCGCTCTCAACATTTCCAGAAACTCTTTGAATGTTTCTTGCGGATTCACTAGCGTTAGATCCTTTATGGAACTCGTACAGCATCACATGTCGAATATGCTCTTTCATTGGCTCCATGTTTTTTCAATTACTGTAATATCGTAGGGGTGGCGTTGTAACTGTATGAAAAACACCAGAGAAAATATTCAGTAGCCTAATCGTATACTAGCCTAAGTCATTCTGTATCGTGATAAAACATGTGCGAACCTGTCGCCGCGTGTATTCTGCAACATTTCTAAAACTATTTCACATTATCTTGAGGTTATTCTATTATCTATCGTCCGTTTTCTAATCGAGCAGAATTTGTTACAACCTGATAAATCTTTTAAGGTTATTGTAAAATAAAATAAAACTAACTAATATATATTATATATATATATTATATGAGGTTCAGTTTATAAAATGTTACAAAATTAAGGCCATTAATTTGTCCCAAACAACTTGTGTGCGATACACATTTCTTGAATTTTTAAGTTCGAGGAAGTGTCAGGGTTCAAATGAAAAGTAATTGGATTCATTTTAGCAAAGAACTAAATTCAATAAACACTAAAACGTTATTTTTTATCCAAAACAATAAGGACAGTGGAAGAGAATAAAAAAAATACTTAAAAATAATCCAATTTCATAGATGAGCAAATTAAAAATTAAATTATACACTTTCCTAAATCAT
The DNA here is from genome assembly GCA_023014485.1 of Bathynomus jamesi. Taxonomy (NCBI): domain Eukaryota; kingdom Metazoa; phylum Arthropoda; class Malacostraca; order Isopoda; family Cirolanidae; genus Bathynomus; species Bathynomus jamesi. Next base: position 348,161 of record JAJOZX010003067.1, on the reverse strand, counting down.
GAAAGTGTACCCCTCACGTGCTAAAGAATTTGATTGGCATAATCATGGTGGAGAGAGAAAGAAAATTTTACTGAATAAGAAAACAGATCTAGTTAATTACTTACTATTTGGATAAAACAAAACTTTGTTAAGAATAGAGTGATTAAATTAACTGGAATTAATTTTGCTGACGGGCGTTTTGTTATTATTACTTTAACAAAATCATTATATGATACGTCTGATATATCCACTACGAGTACAGTATATCAGCAACTTATCTTCTGAGAGCGATTCCAAGAACTTTTAGTGAATTTTGAAAGTGTAAAATTATAATAGGTTGCGGAGAGATCATAGATATAATATAATTTTGTGATGCGTGGTTGATTTCACCAAATATTTCACTTAATCCCGTGAATATTTCACGACTTGAAATAACGTTGAAAATCAATGTTTATCGTAGCAAGTAATCGACAAAATTCATTTTGCAGCAAAAAAGCCCGCGTCGCAATAGGGCTTACCGAAGAATTCTCTTCTCAATGAAGTTACGCGACGTTAGGTCTGATCAACAGTTGGATGGAGAACCACAAATGCTGTACCGACCCTACGTACAGCTGTAGGTCCCCTCCGTCACAACGAAGTCAAACGAGGCCAGCGAGTAACAATATTTGTTGCCGTAAACGAGAATGTGTCTAAAAATAAAACAAATTTGTTTACGAAAATCATTTAATTTTAGTTTTGTACTCCCTTCAAAACATTCGTGTACACAATTTCAAAAACAAGTTCGCCTAAGAAACGTGAAATCTCTTGACAAAAAAAAGCATAAAAAATGTACTAATTAGCAGTGGCGACTCGTGGTATAAATGTATTGGGGTGCGATTTCATAAAATTGTACGACAACACGGACTCACAATAGGCTAGCGCGAATCCAACTGCCGCTCACAAGAGTACTTGTATTAACATATGCGGCTATGCCAGACGTACAATTCTAGTTAATTACAAATAAGTAATAATTTCAATAAAATACATATAAATGGTTTATATCATTATTACTGAAGTAACTATTAGTAAAAATAAAGTAGTTATAAAAAAAATTCGCGATTGTACTTATATTTTCATTACAACAGTAAAATATAATTTATATTTACTTGAGCGAAAAATCTATCGCTCCATTCGGCTGCAATATTATTTTGTATTCAAACAGCGGTACGCTGTTTGAAGCTATGCTATAAGTTTAGAATATTATGTACTGTATGAAGGCTTACTCAAAATGCCTCATGAATCATGATATGCCACATGAATTTTTAAAATATATTTCAAGAATATTTAGTTTAATATCTTAAAATTAATATATTTTTTATCTGTTAAATTAATATTTATCGTTTCAAGCAAGGGGGAGCGACCGCTCCATCGCTCCTATACGCCAGTCGCCACTGCTAATTAGTATATAAGGACTTTATTCTGTTCCTGAAATTTTATTCGTCATCAAAAAGAATAACATATCAAAAGAAAACGAGAATCTGTTACCAATTAGTAATTTTTTACGCTTTTTAAAAATATGTTCGTAAGAGAATTGTTTTTTTTTTTGGAAAAAATTAGTTATTTTTTTAAATAATGATAATCATTGGAAGCTATTCTATTTTTAAAATTTAACAGCAGCAAAGTTCGGTACAAATTTTTTTTTTAAGTGAGCGACGTCTGCATTAAATAAATGGTTCATAACTACGGATTTATAACGGGATTACGACATCTGATCAATTTGACACCACCGACAAGTATATTGAGGGTTACATTAAGTTCGGTTAGGTTAGGTTAGTTTTTTAGTGTCAATGTTATGGTGGGTGTCGATCCGATGGGTATAGGTCCATTTATAATTGTTTTTTGTCGCTGTTATGACTGGGGTTGTTTAACCTTCTTCGTCTTCGTAACAGTTAAGGTCATAGGACGAAGCGGACTTCCAGCTTGACGCGAGATCCGAACCACTACCCTATCAAAGAAGACCTACAAAAATACCTTAATCACCGAAATCTTAAGTCCGGGCTGAGACTCGACCCCGAGACCTTTAGATTAACAGCCCGGCGATCTACCACTAGGCTATAATAATAATAAATAATAATAATAATAATATTACTATTATTTTTGGCAATTTCTTTCGGGGAATTTTCCGTATCTGGAGTATCGAATCATTTGAAATCACTTTGGAAAGGACTTTTCTTATATTTTTACGAATATCAGACTTAAATTATGGCTAACATTTTACTATTATTATTTTATTTTATTATTATTTCATCATATATCAAATGATAAATTTTATTCAATAGTGTAAATTTCAGATTTTACCGTTTAAAAGAAAAGAACAAAATGTTTATTTTTATGTTGTATATCGAAATACATTCCCTAGATAAGCACACCGGACAAAACATTAGTCACCCCTAATAGCACCGATAGTAGGAAGTTCAAGGTCACACAGAGGGCGCTGATGTAGCATTGGTAAGTGACAAGTAGCGGTGACGTAGCACACAGGATCAGATCTGTTTCGTGGGGTGGTGAAGAACAAAGTGTGTTTTGGATATAGTCTGCAAAATGGGTCGTGAGGCAGACGTTACTCAGTGGCAAAAAGGAGCCATCGTGTTTGGCAGAGCCCACGGACACAAAATGTCTGAAGTAGCCCAATTTGTTGGTGTGTCAACGCGTACTGTCCAGCGAGTTTACAAAGAGTGGTGTAGTTCGCAATCAACTGAAAATCGACGGCGTAACTGTGGCCGGAAAACAATTCTCGACAATAGTGACCGCCGCCATGTTTCTCGTCTAGTAACTGCAAATCGTTTTCAAACCAGAGAACAATTGCTCCAAGAAACCAATGAGGTTCTCCAGCGACCAATTTCCGAACGGACATTGCGACGAGAACTGCATGCGATGGACATCTGGAGCAGGGTACCACGGAAGAGGCCGCTGTTAACAGCAAGTCACAAATTGGCACGTTATAAATGGGCTCAGAGGCACAAAAACTGGACTGCGGCAGATTGGAAACGTGTAATTTGGTCCGATGAGTCCCGTTTTTGTTTGTTCTCCAATGATGGGAGGCGACGAGTACATCGCAGGTCCAATGAAGCCTTTAATCCTGAATGCGTCGAAGGTGTTGTTCAGGCTGGAAACAGAAAGTGAAGCGCAGGAATAGACACCCACGGACTCTGGCGGAACTTCGGGACCGGCTGATGAACGAGTGGCAGCAAATCGATGTTCAGTACATGCACAACCTCGTAAAGTCTCTGCCTCGCCGGATTCGTGCGGTTATCAAGGCCAGAGGCGCCGTCACACGTTATTAGGTACATTCTGAGAGGGGTGACTAATTTTTTGTCCGGTGTGCTTAAAAGGTTTTTGTTCACGGACGGAATAAAGGCACCGAATTTTTAATTCTATGTGGAAGGGAATTTTTGTATTGGGTTATGTTTATTTAAAACCTTAACAATTCGTAGCAGTAGTCAATGGAGTTTAAAAAATACATCAAAACTTTTTTTTTTTTTTTAAAGTTTGTACTTTGTAATAGTAATTTTTCCGCAAATAATATTCACATGTATATTTTATAGCATAAAAATTCTTCTTTTATACGTGGTTTTCGGGATAACTGGAACTATACCTTTATTGAAAGGATTAAAAAGTATTCCTACATTTAAAAAATGTTAATCTTATTTCAGAAGCTCTTATCAAACGGTAAAAATCGGTTTCCTCTCCAAGAAATTATAATTAAAAATGTGTGAGGCTTAAAAGATTTTAGGTGGTTTTATTTTTTGTATTACAATATAGATTTGTTCTCGCATCCTAAATTTTTAACCATGATTAGATGTCACACTTTGATCGGCACTCACAAAATTTATAAGAAAAGTCCTAAATCGGCTAAATCAATAAAATAAAAAGTAAATAACTAAAATATAAAGACGTTCCTTCATAAAGGTTCTTTTTCACAATAAAACTAAGTAAAACGAAGCATTCTTTAATTTATAAAAGAAAAACACCACCTTCAAATTGCCTTTGTTTTGAGAAAAAGCCTGTCTTCTACAGTAAATGTACGTAAAGAAACGCTGATGTTATAAATCAAGATCCGAATCTAATTGAGAAAGATTACTCGTGATACCGGCTTCTTCATCAAGATGACTGCTTCAAAAAGTGAGAGAACACGCTCGCTACTCAGACTTTACTCGTTGTTCCTCATGATCAGTCTAGACCAGTGAGGTGACAGAATTTTTAAATTAACTTTGAATTCTGACCTTTCGTTTTGACCGACTTCAAATTTTAACCCCGACTTTCAATTTTGACTTTTTTGCCTATAACCGACTAATAAATTTGAAACTTTATTCTAACTGGCTCTTTGTAACATTGATGCATTTTTTACATTGCTTAATACAGTACATGTTAAATAAGCAGAAACAAACCGTATATTTTCACGTTTACTGTACAGCAATCTCATCGTAATTTTAACAGCAAATGTACTTTCTTAAAACAGAGCCTGAAAAAAAAAAACCGAAAACCAATCCAAAATGAAAATCAAAGTGGATGATAAGATTAAATTTCGATATAAACAAAAATTGAGATCCAAATTGTATTTTAAATTTAGCCTCACATGAACGAAATCCCAACACCAAAGGTAAACACTCAATAGCCAACAGCAATCTCCATCTTTCAAAAGCATTGGAAAGTTTTACATTTATGATACTTTACTTAATTTCTATTAATTTCCCATTAGTGAACTTACTTTCAAGTAATCCAACATCAAAAATATTATAAGTCAAAAAATTAACTCTCATGCAAATACAAAGTGCGAGTGTAAGATTATTATTATTATTATTATTATTAACTAAAAACATAAAAAATGTTTGACGGCAGAATATGCTGTTATGTTCTTTGGAAAAATATGTTAACAAAAGAGCTTTTAATCTTAGATTTTATAGTAGTTACGCAACTGCATGACCTTTCCAAAAACGGAAAACCTGGAATAAACAACGAAATATTTAAAATAGACGTGTTTCAGGTCGACCCTAGAAATATAGAAAAGAAACACTTCATATTAGTTACAGAATTACTATGACAAACTTCAAATTCCAAATACAAACTACAAATTCTGCCAATTTGTAGTTTGTATTTGAAGTTTGTCATAGTAATTCTGTAACTAATATGAAGCGTTTCTTTTCCATATTTCTAGAGTCAACCTCAAACACCCTGTACTTTACGTACAAAGTTTTACAATAACGATGACGACAACGGCTCCCAAAAACGCCGCTCCAAAGTGGAAATCAAAAGAAAGCATGGTTCAACAGAAAGAATAATGATAATGATGAACTTTTCTGCGAGAAGACAAATCCCCAAAATCCCATATTATAGTCAATGACTTTAATAACAAAAAACCTTAAACACTTTATAGCGGCTAAAATAAGGTATGCAATTTGTGAAATTAAGAAGAATTACTTATTTCAAAATGTTTAAGTTCCGAAAATAAATTTATGTACAGTGATATATGATGATGATTTCGTATAAAAGTAGAAGGAAAATGTTTCCTAATAGTCACCCACCAAATAGTCGGAAACGTTTTGCTTCTAATAAATTCATTTGTTATTGTCGTTTTATTCCTTTAAGTATTGAAATTTTAGAACCAGATTACAGAAGGGCAAATGACAGCAAAAACTAGTAAAGGTACTACATGAAGAACATAATGCATAAATTTATCATATGATAAAGGGGACCGCCAGCTTTACGTGGAATCCAAACCACTATTCCACGCACCAAGGATGGACTTTGAAAAAAAAAAAAATTCTGCCGTTTTGCGATACCTATTCACAAAGTAATGCATTATGTCCTGAAGCGAAATACGTAAAAACATCACCGCTGACATTAAATCTTAATTAAAAACTCGAGAGCTGGGACTCTTCGTAAACGAACAATGAATGAATGACAAATCGTCCCGAAGGCCAACAGCGTAATTCACTTCCCTTTCTCCCATCACCACATCCACAACAACAACAACAACGGACGAAGGAGAATATTCTAAGAACACGCATGGCTCTAATGTTTTCCTTCCATTTGTTTACTTTATACATTTATTATATGCGTATGAGATAACATTCCTAAATGCGTGTTCCAGCCCACGGGCTTCATTAACTAAACTGCGGAGAAGACCCAGGGGACCCATCAGATGCAATATACTTTCTAATGTACAGTAGATACTAAAGCACAACTAAATATATAACAGGAGCGAGGCGTACTTTATACTTCTTACCTATTTTTATTATAAAAAAAACTAAAAAATTATTATGTTCAGTGCTCCCAATTAAGACATTTAAACGAAAATCATTTGCAGAGCTTCTCTGAAAATAATAACCGGAGGGTCTATCGACGTCAAAAGTTAATCCAAAAATAATTAAAATTACCAATCCGGTTCCACCCTTAAAAATTTTAAGACTGAAAACTATACGCTGAAAATTTAATGTTATATATATATATATATATATATATCAGTGGCGTGCGGTCCATGGAAGCAAGGAAAGCAATGCTTCTCTATTCAAAGAAAGAAGAAAATGTTGTATTATACTTTAAAGTTTAAACAGTTCAATGTGTTAATAATTCACTGGGCAACAAAAAAATTTTTTTTTTCGTGTCCCAAGAATGAAAATACCTTATTCTTATAGTATTTTCTGTGCTGAATCCAAATAAGTTTGTAAAATTTCTCTATCAGGTCTGGTTTTTGTGTGACGCAATTTAATTTTTAAAAACCCATATAGTTACATACTTATTAAAATATGATCGAAAAGACATACCTGTAGTTTAAAAAGTAGCTTGTTTTGATTTTCTGCTGTGCTTTGCCTCAGGCATGTCTCTCTTAAGAGTCCAGCAATAGTCAGCCAGCATACTGGGGCTCCATTTGCCTTGGTAACGGTTTTCCATGGCAGAAATATCCTGATGAAAACGCTCACCATGTTCGTCGCTTACCGCACCCAGGTTTTCCGGAAAAAAGTCCAAGTGAGAGTCCAAGAAATGAACCTTTAATGACATATTGCACCCCATTGCTTGGTAAGACTTAAGAAGATCTCCTACTATTTCAGGATAGTTTTCGGCCTTGTGATTTCCCAAAAAATTTGTGCAGACACTTTTGAAACTCTGCCACGCAGCTTTCTCAACTTCATTCAACTCTCCTTCAAATCTCTCATCTCTTAACAATTCTCTGATCTGAGGGCCTACAAAAATGCCTTCTTTAATCTTGGCATCACTGATCCGGGGAAACTTATTTCTCAAGTATGTGAATCCTGTTTGCGCTTTATCCATCGCTTTAACAAAGTTTTTCATAAGTCCAAGCTTGATATGCAAAGGAGGAAGGTACACTTTCTCAGGGTCAACAAGTGAACTATTCACAACATTTTTCTTGCCTGGAACAAGTGAGGTGCGTTTTGGCCAATCCTTCTTAACGTAGTGGTTTTGCTTGTCCCTACTGTCCAACTCACATAAAAAACAATAGTACTTGGTGTAACCTAGCTGCAACCCTAGCAAAAGTGCAATGACCTTCAGATCTCCACAGATATTCCACTTATATTTCTGATACTGAAACTTTTCTAAAAGCAACTTCATGTTGTCGTATGACTCTTTCATGTTTGCAGCATGTGCAATAGGTACATAAGGAAATTTATTTCCGTTGTGAAGAAGGACTGCTTTCAAGCTGACTTTTGAGGAGTCAATGAACAATCGCCACTCATCCACGTTATGTTCATGACCAAGAGCCCCCATGACTGAATTAACATCTTTACAAAACACAAGTCCATCTTCATGGGAGAACCATTCTTTGAATTCATCATGGCGGCTGCGGAAAAAACAAACTTTAGTGTCACGTTGCAGTAGATTCCAACCCTTAATCTTGAACCTAAAAGTTCAGCCTGCTTCTTAGATAATTTCAAATCACGAACTAGGTCATTTAGATCTCCTTGTGACAGTAAATGTGGTTCATTGGAGGAACAGGTAGCCTGGAATGTTGGATCAGAAATGTCTTCATCTTTTTCTTAGTGATATGCTACAGCTACGTTTGATTCCTCATCACTTAAACTTACATGTTCAGGAGGATTTGGTACTGGAAGTTGAGCACTGTGGGGAACTGGTCTCATTGCAGACGGTAGATTAGGGTATTTCATAAGGCTCTTTGTTTTTGAAGTGATCCCCTTTGTATTTACCAGGCAGAAATAGCAGTCTGTTGTGTGATCTTTGGGTTCCCTCCAAATCATTGGAATAGCAAATGGCATGTGACGTGAACCGTTTAGCCATCCTGTAAGTAGTCTTACACATGTCACACAACAAATGTGAGGGGCCCAACTCTTGTCCTGATCGCCTACTTTACATCCGAAATAAAGTTCATAGCATTTTTTTACTAATGGTGTAAAGTTACGTTTCTGGGATTTTAAAGTTAGATCACCACATACATAAAAGGAATTAGGATGATTCAGACAGTTCCGCGGCATTAAAAACATCTATATGAATACAACACTGGTGTAAAATTAACAAGAAGCAACAGACACTAGCTGTTAACACTGTGACATTTACAAGCAGACTGACTTGGAGCTGCTCTACACACAGAAACTAGGCTCATGTCTGAACAGGTACAAACATGTTTCAACCTGCACAGTCTGCTGCTCCGACCAAATTTATCTGCCAGCATTATCAGAACTTTCTCCCCAAAGGAATAAATTGTACTAATTTTACAGAAAAATTAATACAACATATATATTAATATTAATATATTTTATTATAGTTATATTAATTAATATAATATATTATTATATTTATTATTTTTATAATGTTTTATATTATAATATTGTTATATACTTAATTATATAATATGTTATTATTTTTTTATCCGGTGATCATGCTAAATGAGGAAAAAATGAACATAGCGTCACAAGTAAACTAAGCCTGATAGAAAAAATCTGATTTCATATTTAGATTCAGCATGAAAAAGTACACTTAGAACACCCATCAAAACCCTTGTGACAAAATTGTTGTTGACCAGTGTAATTTGTACAAAATCATTTTATTATACTATTTATAGCATTTGATTGATAATCAGGTGGATACATAGTATATACATTGGTTGCCGTTCGTGCAAAAACCTTTAAGAAAGCCGACGCAAAAAATCTCGAGTTGGACAGCAATTGACGAAATGCATCCTTTTTCCCAATGACTTTCGCTTTTTTTTTACTGTTACAAATTGTTTCTTTCCATTCTAAAAACTCATTTAATGTTTAATAATGTAGTATTTATTGAATACAACAAGTTTCATATATAGTTTTTCTACTAAAAAATTCCATGGCCATGTTAAGCGAAAAAGAATATATATTTATCGTTATTTTATCCTTCCCTATGTCAAAAAGGAAGCAATTTAGAAATCGCTGTCCAGATCTTATAGTTAATTTTCTTGAAATATCTGGCAACTTTACGTGCTGTCTGCTGTCACTCTCTCATTTAAAGCGAATACGTAACTACGCTAGAAATGCGCAAGGATAAGAAAGGCTTGCAAGTTTAGCTTTAATCTCAATTGAGAAAAAGCTTCTTAAGGATATGAAAACCGATGCCTTTTACGAAGAAATAATAGATATATTTAATAAAAAAGAAAGAATAGAATTAACCTATAAGTAAAGTAAGTAGATGATTGTGTGTGTTTTGTTTTTATTATATACGAGTATTTTAAAGTTTTATTTTTATTTTATATAATCTTTGTTGTTTTTGCTTGAATTGCTTCCCCTTGACGAAAAATCACCGCACGCCACTGATATATATATACTAGGGGCATTCAATATATTTTGCCCCACCCTTTTTTCTCAGCTAATAATAGGCCATGGGCTAAAATGTCTTTTGGGCAGCAAGTTTGAACTTTCTGCGCTTCACATAACCGGATTTTTCCAGTTTCAACCTCCCCTCCTTGTATAAAACCGCTTTTAAAAGCCCTTGTATAAAACCGATGGTTAACGCAGTTTCGAAAATGGCGTCTGACAGTGATGTGCATCGTAAACAGAGCTGTTATCGAGTTCTTGACCGCAGAGGAAACAGGTGGAAATATTCACAAACGTCTACAAAACGTTTACGGAGATGCTGTTGTAGATCGATGCACAGTTGGACGCTGGTCTAAACGTGCGAGATCATCGGAGAGAGGGAGAGCCAGCCTCGATGATGAGCCAAGCAGCGGTCCTCAGGATCGGCTGTGATCTCACATTGTGCAAAGTGCTAACAGCATCATTCGATCAAATCGGCGCGTCACATACAAGGAGCTATCACTGGAGCTAAGAATTAGTGAAGGAAGTGTGAATACGATAATTCAGCAACTGGGATACTCAAAAGTGTGTTCACGGTATGTTCTTCGCCAACTGACTGAAGATCACAAAACCCAAAGAAAATAAATTGCTTCCGAGTTGTTGGTTCGATACGAGACAGAAGGAGATGACTTCCTCTCACGAATTGTGACTCGGGATGAGACTTGGGTGCACCACTTTGAACCTGAAACAAAACGCCAATCCATGGAGTGGCATTACGCAGACTTCCCACCCAAGAAAAAGTTTAAAATGGCTCCCTCTGCAGGAAACGTTATAGCCACCATCTTCTGAGACATGAAAGGGGTGATTCTGCTGGACATTATGAAGAAAGGACAATCAATGAACTCAGAGGCATATATTGCTACCCGACAGAGACTCCAGAGACGTATAAAGCGAGTTCGACCAGAGACAAAACTGGAAGACGTCCTTCTTCTGCACGATAACGCAAGACCACGCAACAGTTTGCAAACAAAAGAGGCCATCAAAACAATGCGCTTGACTGTGTTACCCCACCGTTCATGCGGCCCGGATCTGGCACCTTCAAACTTCCATTTGTTTGGGCCAATGAAGGATGCTATTCGTGGAAGAAAGTTTCAGTGTGACGATGAGGTTGTTGAGAGGTTGAGAGGTGGCTCTATCGGAATCCAGCGGATTTTTACCAGCAAGGAATAAAGGCCCTCGTTTCGAGGTGGAGGAAAGCCGTAGAAAAGGATGGAGACTATGTGGAAAAATAAAAACTTGTTAAAAAGGTATGTAACTACTTGTGTACAAAAAATCTGGAACTTACAAGGAAACTTGGAAAGGGAAAAAAAAGGTGGGGCGAAATATACTGAGTGGCCCTCGTGTGTGTGTGTGTGTGTGTGTATACTGAAAACAATGGTGGACATATTGAGCACGTTCTGTAAATAAAAGCTTTTGTTTTGCCTTTTTTTATTTTTCCTATGATGCCGGACTTATGGGACACCCTATATATATATATATATATATATATATATATATATATATATATATATATATATATACAGGGTCCCCCATAAGTCCGGCATCATAGGAAAAATAAAAAAAGGCAAAACAAAAGCTTTTATTTACAGAACGTGCTCAATATGTCCACCATTGTTTTCAATACACAAATTCAGACGTGATACCCAGTCAGCAAGCACACGGTGAGTGATGTCAGGAGTAATGGTGTTACATGCCCCAATAATGCGCTGCCGCAAATGTTCAACACTCCTAATTTTCTCTGTGTACACCAGCGCTTTCAAGTGGCCCCAGAGATAAAAATCTAGTGGCGTGAGATCCGGGCTTCTAGCTGGCCATTCCACAGGCCCTCGACGTCCTATCCAATGACAAGGGAATTGTTGGTACAGGTATTCCCTTACTTGGGTGCTGTAATGTGCAGGAGCGCCGTCTTGCTGGAACCATGTTGGGAAATTTCCTTCTTCGTTCAAGACACTGGGAAATGCTTCTTCCTTGAGCATACGTAGGTAGGTGCCTCCAGTGACATGTTCATCGAAAAAGAGGGGGCCTATGATGCGATCCTTCCAAATGCCACACCATACCATCACCCGAGATGCACCTTGTTCCTTTGAAGAGGTATACCAGTGAGGGTTGTTTTGAGACCAGTAGCGGGTGTTCTGTCGATTTACCTCACCATTTCCACAAAAAACAGCCTCGTCACTGAACAGAATGGTGGACGGGAAATTGGCATCCCGAGCATAAGAAAAGTATGAATTATGGTTTGTAGAAATAGAAAAATATGAATTTCTCCTATGATGCCGGACTTATGGGACACCCTGTGTGTATATATGTATATATATATATATATATATATGTATATATATATATGTATATATATATATATATATATATATATATATATATATGCAATTTTACTTTTTTTCTTGCACTTTTTTTTTTTTGCAGTGACTGCACTGCTGAACTTATTGTACGGACAATATTTCGTTAACATCCCATTCATTGAAAGGTTTAAGAAGTTTTAACAGTGATAGTACTTTCTAAACTTATCCCAGGTATTAAATAAACAAGAAATACTTGTATTCTTCCCCACTTATAATTATATTTTACAAGCAGAGCCTTCGGCTCCCTGCCCTACGGGCGGGGCTTGTGCTTCGCAAACTCGCCTACTGCGAGGGCACGTTAGGGTTACCCCTTTGGGAGAGGTCATTCTCCCTCTCCCCCCAAAACCCCCTTACCACCCTTTATGCAATTTGGGGCGCTAACCCCCACACGCCTTGTTGCATAACTCCCCTTCCCCATTAACCCCACGAGGAAGGGGGCTGGCACCTTGCAACAATTGATCAACATTGTAATTGCATATGCACTCGAACATTTTGCGGTTATACTACTTTGAAATATTGTGGGTCATTTTTTTTATTTAAAAATTGAAGGAATTGTAGGTTTTTTTAAATGTTTAAGGATAAAGCATTCCTTATTACTGTTGTTTTAACTGTACTAGTAAAATAAGTGCTTAGTGTTACTGGTTACTGTTGAAAAAACACTCGGGTAACGTCGTTTTAACAAGTAAAAATGTAGAGAATAGAGGCGAGATCATCGCAAGAACTCTTTCTTCCGGGCAATATAAAAATTCATAGGTTCCGAATTTATCGAAGTTTAAAAAGCAGATAATTCTCCCTCTTATTCATATAAAACGGGATTGAATTTCGCGCTAAGTACGTTCGTTTCAACTAAAAATTCAACCCTATTTTAAAAATTCGCGTGTAATTTTCATTTCTATCAATGAATTTCAATTTATTTTATTTAAATATTCATTTATGGTCGTTAAAGAATCAAAATATAGTATGTTAAAAACTGTAAAAATTATGCTTATGCTTTAAAATTCTAAAAGCAGTACATAAACGTGTCTTTATGTAGGCGTTTTATATGGATTACTGAAGTGGCGTTTAGTACGTTTTTCGATTACAGATTTTGCCAGAGTAATGTTTTTAGTAAATTAGTTGTGGATTGAACTTGTAATATGAAAATTTACAAACATCCTCTAAACTGTACCGAGATATCCATTCAGGTGTTGCTCTAAGTGCGAAGGTACAGGCACTGTTTTAAGGGCAGTAATTTCCTGTTAAAATAGCAGTAAGCTGGTCCTTGTAAACATAAAACTTTAGTTTACTTTTTTAAAATTAACAGTAATAACTCAGTGAATTAAGTTACTATAAATATACTGATTATATTTATTCCTTAAGCCACAGGTTTTTACTGTTAAAATAGCAGTCAGCCTGTGATTTGAACATTTAATTTTAATCTTCAAATGAACAGTTTTAACTGCTGATCTACTGTACAATTACTGTACAGGTGTTTTTTTTCCTATATGCCAGGTGGGGTAGCAACCCCCCCCCCCCAAAGCTCTCTACTAGCCCCCCACTGAAATTTTGCAAAATATAAGGGTTTTCAAACACCAATTATATTATTATTACATGATTACAATGATTTAACAATGATTTTTGACGAATGAATTGAGCAAGATTTTGTAAATAATACAAGACAAAAATAATTATGCAATATCCATCTCATAACACCACATTCTGCGTTACTGAACCAGTCTCAGCTACTCTAGAAGTAGCTGTAATTAACATAGATGATGCGGATGGACCGGTGTATTCTCACGAGAGAACCTCATCTTGGCTGATTTTGGACTTCTTATTACAGTGTTTATCTTTATAATGTTTTTTAGAAGATTCCGTTTCGTTTTGCTTCTTAGCAAAGAATTTTCTGATATCCGCCATATTGAATTTGACTATTAGTATGAACTACAAAAAACTATAAACATCAATACTTTAAACTCTATGAATAAGCAGAACCCCATAAAAATAAAAAATAAATAATTATTTTCATGCACAGTATTGAAAACTATAAAACATTAATAATTAATTAATACTCCAAATTATATAATTTGGACTTTTCTAAGGGGGCAAAGGATGGCAATTTTGGCTGCCTTGAGCTATCATTTCAAGGCAATTTCAAGTTTGAAACAGCATAAAAACGCTGAGCGTTCCTCTCGTGGCTCGCCTCGCTCGCCCCTCAAGAAACTCGCACATACTACTACTACTACTTTCACCTTCCCTCTTAGCACCCACTGATATTTTAAAAAGCCAATCGCATGACATCACCGAAATTTTGCAACCTTCGACGAACTACCCCGCTACGAAGTATCTGAAAAAAAAACCCTGAGCCTGTACTATTTAGATTACAAATCACTGTTGGAATATATCTGATATACATTGAAAAAAAACTGCGAAAAGCATTTATATGGATATATTAATGAAAAAATTTCATAAGATTCTACTTCATTTAATGAATTTCATAATGAATGTGAACAAACAAACCACCTAAAACACATTCTCGACATCTTTCATAAGTTAAAATTTATGAAGAAAGCTTATTCAGTTCATATTTGGAAAAAATTTCATCACCAATTTCAATATCTATTTTTTTGGGGTCTATTATTAATATAACAGAGGACTGCATTATGAAAATTTATAATTATTTTTAAGGATGTCCTCATATGCTGCCACCATAAAACTATTAAAATTCAGTTAAATTTAAAAAATACAACCATACACATCACCACAATCAAGTCAAATAAATATCTTTTGTAACTCGTATTTCAAATGTAATTTGCTTTGTGAAATTGAAAGGTCGAAACTTGCGGAACAACCTAGTGTGTGTGTGTGTGTGTGTGTGTGTGTGTGTGTGTGTGTGTGTGTGTGTGTGTGTGTGAGAGAGAGAGTTAAAATGAGTTACAAGAACAAGAGGAAGCCTCAAAGACCTTCCGGTCCACTCTGGGAGGTTCCTGTTATTAAACAAGTTTATTTTTCTTTCAACCATCCTAGCAGTAGTAGAAAACTGGATAGAAAAGTAGAAGACTCTCCCCACCTTCCGCTCCCTCCATGCCAGAGGCAGGTACGGAAAAAGGTTGAAGAAAATACCTTGACCCTGGAAAAGTAGCCAAGGAAATTTTACAGGAAAGTAGAGAATATATAAATAGCTCTATATTTAGCATGCTCACAGAGACACCGTGCAAGCGAACTCCTGCGTTGTTGTTGTTGTTATGTTATGTTTTAGTCTTAAACTATGAGTATTCAGTACTTTGTATAGCCTATTTTTAAACATATTTACACTTTGACTGGAAACAACCTCTGAGGGAAGTTCGTTCCAGAGAGAGAGTGAGTTACAAGGAGTTACAAGTAAAAGTAGTACCTCAAAAGGCCTTACGGCCCATACCAAGAAGGTACCAATGGCAACGAGTGCCAGGGAAAAATTCTGTCACCCTTAAATACTGTGCAAGATTCGGTCTAACCTTTTCTTGAACAGATCCACAGAAGAACTGTTCACAACTTCTGAAGGTAGCCTGTTCCACGTGTCACAGATCTTATACGTAAAGTAATTCCCACACACACTAGTCCTAAACCGTTTCAAATCCAACTTCCAACCATTGTCACGAGTTGGGTTATCATTTAAACTAAACATGCTTCTAAAACTGACATTGTTGAACCCGCGTAAGAACTTGAAAACCTCGATGGTTTGACCGCGCAGCCTCAGAGTTTCCAACGAAAACAAATTCAGGGCGCGTAAGCGTCGATTGTAGCCCATATGCCTAACGGAAGCGATTAACTTTGTGGCCCTCGCCTGGACTCGCTCCAGCCTCTCAATATCTTTTCTGAGGGTGAGCGACCAGAACTGCACAGCATACTCCATGTGCGGACGAACCAGAAAATTGTACAGAGATAGCACAATTTCCTTGTTCCGAAATCGAAATTGCCTCCTCATATAACCCAACAGCTTCTGGGCTTTCTTTTCCACCTCTACGCACTGTTTCGTAAACTTAAGGTCACTGCTGATTAGCACACCCAAGTCTTTCTCCAAATCAGTCGCCTCGATATTGTTCCCCAACATCGAGTAGTCCGACTTGGGATTGGCGTAGCCAATGTGCATCACTTTGCATTTACCCAAGTTAAACGGCATTTGCCATTTTTCGGACCACTCTCCTATCCTACCTAGGTCCGCACGCAGTTCCTCGATCGCTTCGGGCGTCCCAACATTGGCCCCAAACTTGGTGTCATCAGCGAATTTGGCGATCCGACTGACGATGCCACCGTCTATATCATTTATGTAAATGATAAACAACAGTGGTCCCAAAACGGAACCCTGAGGAACCCTGAGGAACCCTGAGGAACCCCACTAGTGACCGAGGCCCAACCCGAACTAACCCCTTTAATTACAACCCTCTGCCGCCTATTCTTCAGCCAGTTTTCAATCCACCTACCTATTTCCACACCGATACCCAGCGCGCGCACTTTCGCCATTAGCCGGCGGTGAGGTACCTTATCAAAGGCTTTCTGAAAGTCGAGATAAAGTATATCAATCGCCCTACTGTTATCGTACTCACTCAACATGACGTGGAAAAACTCGAGCAAGATGGTGAGACACGACCTATGCCGTCTAAACCCATGTTGGGAGTCCCCAAGCAGCTTGTAGGAATCCAAATGGTCAACGATCCTATCCGCTATTATCCCCTCCAGTAATTTATCTACAACTGAAGTGAGACTAATGGGACGATAGTTCCTTGGACTTTCGTGATCCCCTTTCTTAACGATAGGGGTCACATTGGCTTCCCTCCAGTCACCAGGAACCTGGCCCGTCTCCAACGATTTGTTGAAGATTGTAGCCAGGTGGGGAACCACCTGGTCGCGTACCTCCTGCAACACTTGAGAGAAACTGGTGTGCCCCAGGAGCCTTAAGCGCGCTCAGTTTGTCTATTCTATCGGCAATGACTGTCGTGGTACATCGAACACTATCCAGGCCAGCACCTTCGTGCCTGACGCCTGGCTCGGGGATGACGCGGGTGTCCTCCCTGGTGAACACTCCCGGAAAGTACTCATTTAGTACATTAGCGATGTCCGCTATTAACTTAACTGAAGAATTCCTTAGGGTTCCTCTTGCAGAGGCTTGCCACCCATAGTTCTTCGTTACGTTTCGCTAGCCTAACCTTCGCCTTCACTTCCCTACACAGGCGGACATACGCTTCAGTGTTCTCATGGGAACGATTGGCCTTCGCCCTCCTATACGCTACTTTCCTATTTCGGATAGCCGAAGCGATGTCACGATTGAACCATTTAGGCTGCGTTGAAGCAGGGGTGACCGGTTTTGATGGTATGTCAGCAGACTGCAGCACCATAAACTCGTCCCGGAATGCATTCCACACTCCCTCAACATCGCCGCCGACCTCTAACCCGATCTCACCTGCGCTATCCCGGAGGCTAACAAAGTCCGCCCGCCGGAGATCGAGCTTACTGCCTCCCGAGTTACTACGCTTCACCCGAGGGACGCACACACGGAACCTGATCAGACCGTGATCACTCCCGCCCAACGATTCGTCAACGGTGAGGTCAGAGACGAGGTTGTCTTCGGTCGTGAATACTAAGTCTAGAACGCTTTCGCCTCGTGTAGGCTCATTGACCCATAGAGTGACGAAGTTCTCATCAGCAAAGTCAACTAGCCTCCTCCCTTCAGCATCAGCAGTCCTGTCTTCCCACTTTATGCCGCGACAGTTGAAGTCTCCTAAAACTACACACACACTATCCCCTAGCAGGCTACGGAGTTCGGTGTACAGGGCTGTATCCTCCTCGAGGAGATGCGGAGGTCTGTACACCAAGATTAACCTATAGTTCGTCCCTCCCACGTTCAGATCGACACCAAGCAGCTCCCGTTCCGACCGGAACTGGCAGTCAACCGGACTCAACGTGTCCCTGACGTATATCAGTACCCCTCCCCCCTTCCCACGGGTGCGGTCTTTGCGAAACATTCTATACCCGGGAATTTCGAACTCCCCAACGTAGTCCCTACGATCAGTATGATTCCAGGACTCGGTGATAGCAACGATATCCTGGTATTCTGATGCTAAGAGCGCCCGTAGCTCGCAAAACTTATTCCTAATCGACCTAGCGTTAAAAAGCATTGCTCGGAGGGAGCCTTCCCTATTCTGACCGCCCCCTAGCACGACCCGTTTCCCGAACAGCCAGGGCTGTCGGGAGTTGCAGAGCCCCTCACCAACGAGGTGGCAACTTCCGCAGCAGGCTGAGCCCCCCAACGGGGAAGGAGGGTCACCCACCTGGACGCACCCTTCAGTTGAAGGTACGTCCGCCACCGGCTCAACATCACCTCTCTCCTGTGCGTGCCCATCATCATCATCAATCCCCGGACTTGCGAGAGAGAGAGAGAGAGAGAGAGAGAGAGAGAGAGAGAGAGAGAGAGAGAGAGTTACAAGGAGTTACAAGGAAAAGAAGTACCTCAAAAGGCCTTGCGGCCCATACCGAGGTACCAATGGCAACGGGTACCAGGGAAAATTTTGTAAAAGTTTATTTTTCTTTCAACTATCCTACCAGCAGTAGAAAACTGGATAGAAAAGTAGAAGGCTCTCTCCCCACCCTCCGCTCCCTCCCTGCCAGAGGCAGGTACGGAAAAAGGTTGAAGAAAATACCTTGACCCTGGAAAAGTAGCCAAGGAAATTTTACAGGAAAGTGGAGAATATATAAATAGCTCTATATTTAGCTTGCTCACAGAGACACCGAGCAAGCGAACTCCTGCAGAGTTTTCTGAGGTTTTAATCTTAAACTATGAGTGTGTTCAGTACTTTGTCTAGCTTATTTTTAAACAGATTTACACTTTGACTGGAAACAACCTCTGAGGGAAGTTGGTTCAAGATATTAACTATTTTATAGGAAAATAAATTTCCGCAGACTGAGGTCCTAAATGTCTTTACACACTCAAATAGTGTGCAAGATTTCGTCTACCCTTTTCTTGAACTGATCCACAGAGGAACTGTTCACAACTTCCGAAGGTAACCTGTTCCATGTGTCACAGATCTTATACGTAAAGTAATTCCCACACACACTAGTCCTAAACCGTTTCAAATCCAACTTCCAACCATTGTTGCGAGTTGGGTTATCATTTAAACTAAACATACTTGTAAAATCGACATCGTTGAACCCGCGTAAGAGCTTGAAAACCTCGATCAGTTGACCGCGCAGCCTCCGAGTTTCAAGCGAAAACAAGTTCAGGGCACGTAACCGTCGATTGTAGCCCATATGCCTAACGGAAGGGATTAACTTTGTGGCCCTCGCCTGCACTCGCTCCAGCCTCACAATATCTTTCCTGAGGGTGGGCGACCAGAACTGCACAGCATACTCCAGGTGCGGACGAACAAGGGAATTGTACAGTGAGAGCACAATCTCCTTGTTCCGAAACTGAAATTGCCTCCTGATATAACCCAATAGTTTCTGGGCTTTCTTTTCCACCTCTACACACTGTTTCGTAAACTTAAGGTCGCTGCTAATTAGCACACCCAAGTCCTTTTCTAAATTAGTCACCTCGATATTACTACCCAACATCGAGTAGTCCGACTTGGGATTGGCGTAGCCAACGTGCATCACTTTGCATTTACCCAAGTTAAACGGCATTTGCCATTTTTCGGACCACTCTCCTATCCTACCTAGGTCCGCACGCAGTTCCTCGATCGCTTCGGGCGTCCCAACATTGGCCCCAAGCTTGGTATCATCAGCGAATTTCGCGATCCGACTGACGATGCCACCGTCGATATCATTTATGTAAATGATAACAACAGTGGCCCCAAAACGGAACCCTGAGGAACCCCACTAGTGACCGAGGCCCAACCCGAACTAGCCCATTTAATTACAACCCTCTGCCGCCTATTCCTCAGCCAGTTTTCAATCCACCTACCTATTTCCCCACCGATACCCAGCGCGCGCACTTTCGCCATTAGCCGGCGGTGAGGTATCTTATCAAAGGCTTTCTGAAAGTCGAGATAAAGTATATCAATCGCCCTACTCTTATCGTACTCACCCAACATGACGTGGAAAAACTCGAGCAAGTTGGTGAGACACGACCTATGCCGTCTAAACCCATGTTGGGAGTCCCCAAGCAGCTTGTAGGAATCCAAATGGTCAACGATCCTATCCGCTATTATCCCCTCTAATAATTTACCTACAACTGAAGTGAGACTAATGGGACGATAGTTCCCTGGACTTTCGTGATCCTCTTTCTTAAAGATAGGGGTCACGTTGGCTTCCCTCCAGTCACCAGGCACCTGACCAGTCTCCAACGATTTGTTGAAGACTGTAGCCAGGTGGGGAGCCACCTGGTCGCGCACCTCCCGCAACACTCTGGGGAGAAACTGGTCTGGCCCAGGAGCCTTAAACGCGCTCAGTTTGTCTATTCTATCGGCAACGACTGTCGCGGTACATCGAACATTATCCAGGCCAGCACCTTCGTGCCTCACACCTGGCTCGGGGATGATGCGGGTGTCCTCCCTGGTGCCACCCGTAGTTCTTCGTTACGTTTCGCTAGCCTAACCTTCGCCTTCACTTCCCTACACAGGCGGACATACGCTAGTGTTCTCATGGGAACGATTGGCCTTCGCCCTCCTATACGCTACTTTCCTATTTCGGATAGCCGAAGCGATGTCACGATTGAACCACCTAGGCTGCGTTGAAGCAGGGGTGACCGGTTTTGAGGGTATGGCAGCAGACTGCAGCACCATAAACTCGTCCTGGAATGCACTCCACACTCCCTCAACATCGCCGCCGACCTCTAACCCCATATCTCCTACGCTATCCCTGAGGCTAACAAAGTTCGCCTGTCGGAGATCGAGCTTACTGCCTCTCGAGTTACTACGCTTCACCCGAGGGACGCACACACGGAACCTAATAAGACTGTGATCACTCCCGCCCAACGATTCGTCAACGGTGAGGCCAGTGACGAGGTTGTCTTCGGTCGTGAACACTAAGTCTAGAACGCTTTCGCCTCGTGTAGGCTCGTTGACCCACTGAGTGAGGAAGTTCTCATCAGCAAAGTCAACTAGCCTCCTCCCTTCAGCATCGGCAGTCCTGTTTTCCCACTTTATGCCGCGACAGTTGAAGTCTCCTAAAACTACACACACCCTATCCCCTAGCAGGCTACTGAGTTCGGTGTACAGGGCTGTATCCTCCTCGAGGAGATGCGGAGGTCTGTACACCAAGATTAACCTATAGTTCGTCCCTCCCACGTTCAGATCGACGCCAAGCAGCTCCCGTTCCGACCGGAACTGGCAGTCAACCGGACTCAACGTGTCCCTGACGTATATCAGTACCCCTCCCCCCTTCCCACGGGTGCGGTCTTTGCGAAACATTCTATACCCGTAGTCCCTACGATCAGTATGAATCCAGGACTCGGTGATAGCAACGATATCCTGGTATTCTGATGCTAAGAGCGCCCGTAGCTCGCAAAACTTGTTCCTAATTGACCTAGCATTAAAAAGCATTGCACGGAGGGAGCCTTCCCTATTCTGACCGCCCCCTAGCACGACCCGTTTCCCGAACAGCCAGGGCTGTCGGGAGTTGAAGAGCCCCTCACTAACGAGGGGGCAACTTCCGCAGGAGACTGAGCCCCCTCCAACGTAGGAGGAGGGTCACCCACCTGTACTTCGACGCACCCTTCAGTTGAAGGTACGTCCGCCACCGGCTCATCCTCATCTCTCCCCGATGGGGGCCCATCATCTCTCCCCGGACTCGAGAGAGAGTTACAAGGAGTTACAAGGAAAAGAAGTACCTCAAAAGGCCTTGCGGCCCATACCGAGGAGTTACCAATGGCAACGGGTGCCAGGGAAAACTTTGTAAAAGTTTATTTTTCTTTCAACTATCCTAGCAGTAGTAGAAAACTGGATAGAAAAGTAGAAGGCTCTCTCCCCACCCTCCGCTCCCTCCCTGCCAGAGGCAGGTACGGAAAAAGGTTAGAGAGAGAGAGAGAGAGAAGAGAGAGAGAGAGAGAGAGAGAGAGAGAGAGAGAGAGAGAGAGTTACAAGGAAAAGAAGTACCTCAAAAGGCCTTGCGGCCCATACCGAGGAGGTACCAATGGCAACGGGTGCCACGGAAAATTTTTTACACCCTCAAATAGTGTGCAAAATTTGGTCTAACCTTTTCTTGAACTGATCCACAGAGGAACTGTTCACAACTTCCGAAGGTAACCTGTTCCATGTGTCACAGATCTTATACGTAAAGTAATTCCCACACACACTAGTCCTAAACCGTTTCAAATCCAACTTCCAACCATTGTTGCGAGTTGGGTTATCATTTAAACTAAACATACTTCTAAAATCGACATCGTTGAACCCTCGTAAGAGCTTGAAAACCTCGATCAGTTGACCGCGCAGCCTCCGAGTTTCAAGCGAAAACAAGTTCAGGGCGCGTAACCGTCGATTGTAGCCCATATGCCTAACCGAAGGGATTAACTTTGTGGCCCTCGCCTGCACTCGCTCCAGCCTCTCAATATCTTTCCTGAGGGTGGGCGACCAGAACTGCACAGCATACTCCAGGTACGGCCGAACAAGGGAATTGTACAGTGAGAGCACAATCTCCTTGTTCCGAAACTGAAATTGCCTCCTGATATAACCCAATAGTTTCTGGGCTTTTCTTTTCCACCTCTACACACTGTTTCGTAAACTTAAGGTCGCTGCTAATTAGCACACCCAAGTCCTTTTCTAAATCAGTCACCTCGATATTACTGCCCAACATCGAGTAGTCCGACTTGGGATTGGCGTAGCCAATGTGCATCACTTTGCATTTACCCAAGTTAAACGGCATTTGCCATTTTTCGGACCACTCTCCTATCCTACCTAGGTCCGCACGCAGTTCCTCGATCGCTTCGGGCGTCCCAACATTGGCCCCAAGCTTGGTGTCATCAGCGAATTTGGCGATCCGACTGACGATGCCACCGTCGATATCATTTATGTAAATGGTAAACAACAGTGGCCCCAAAACGGAACCCTGAGGAACCCCACTAGTGACCGAGGCCCAACCCGAACTAGCCCCTTTAATTACCACCCTCTGCCGCCTATTCCTCAGCCAGTTTTCAATCCACCTACCTATTTCCCCACCGATACCCAGCGCGCGCACTTTCGCCATTAGCCGGCGGTGAGGTACCTTATCAAAGGCTTTCTGAAAGTCGAGATAAAGTATATCAATCGCCCTACTCTTATCGTACTCACTCAACATGACGTGGAAAAACTCGAGCAAGTTGGTGAGACACGACCTATGCCGTCTAAACCCATGTTGGGAGTCCCCAAGCAGCTTGTAGGAATCCAAATGGTCAACGATTCTATCAGCTATTATCCTTTCTAATAATTTACCTACAACTGAAGTGAGACTAATAGGACGATAGTTCCCTGGACTTTCGTGATCCCCTTTCTTAAAGATAGGGGTCACGTTGGCCTCCCTCCAGTCACTAGGTGAGTTACAAGGAGTTACAAGGAAAAGAAGTACCTCAAAAGGCCTTGCGGCCCATACCGAGGAGGTACCAATGGCAACGGGTGCCAGGGAAAATTTTGTCTTTCAAACTATGCTAGCAGTAGTAGAAAACTGGATAGAAAAGTAGAAGGCTCTCTCCCCACCCTCCGCTCCCTCCCTGCCAGAGGCAGGTACGGAAAAAGGTTGAAGAAAATACCTTGACCCTGGAAAAGTAGCCAAGGAAATTTTACAGGAAAGTGGAGAATATAAATAGCTCTATATTTAGCTTGCTCACAGAGACACCGAGCAAGCGAACTCCTGCAGAGTTTTCTGAGGTTTTAATCTTAAACTATGAGTGTGTTCTGTACTTTGTCTAGCCTATTTTTAAACAGATTTACACTTTGACTGGAAACATCCTCTGAGGGAAGTTGGTTCCAGATATCAACTATTTTACAGGAAAAGAAATTTCCGCAGACTGAGGTCCTAAATGTCTTTACACACTCAAATAGTGTGCAAGATTTCGTCTAACCTTTTCTTGAACTGATCCACAGAGGAACTGTTCACAACTTCCGAAGGTAACCTGTTCCATGTGTCACAGATCTTATACGTAACGTAATTCCCACACACACTAGTCCTAAACCGTTTCAAATCCAACTTCCAACCATTGTTGCGAGTTGGGTTATCATTTAAACTAAACATACTTCTAAAATCGACATCGTTGAACCCTCGTAAGAGCTTGAAAACCTCGATCAGTTGACCGCGCAGCCTCCGAGTTTCAAGCGAAAACAAGTTCAGGGCGCGTAACCGTCGATTGTAGCCCATATGCCTAACGGAAGGGATCAACTTTGTGGCCCTCGCCTGCACTCGCTCCAGCCTCTCAATATCTTTCCTGAGGGTGGGCGACCAGAACTGCACAGCATACTCCAGGTACGGCCGAACAAGGGAATTGTACAGTGAGAGCACAATCTCCTTGTTCCGAAACTGAAATTGCCTCCTGATATAACCCAATAGTTTCTGGGCTTTCTTTTCCACCTCTACACACTGTTTCGTAAACTTAAGGTCGCTGCTAATTAGCACACCCAAGTCCTTTTCTAAATCAGTCACCTCGATATTACTGCCCAACATCGAGTAGTCCGACTTGGGATTGGCGTAGCCAATGTGCATCACTTTGCATTTACCCAAGTTAAACGGCATTTGCCATTTTTCGGACCATTCTCCTATCCTACCTAGGTCCGCACGCAGTTCCTCGATCGCTTCGGGCGTCCCAACATTGGCCCCAAGCTTGGTGTCATCAGCGAATTTGGCGATCCGACTGACGATGCCACCGTCGATATCATTTATGTAAATGGTAAACAACAGTGGCCCCAAAACCGAACCCTGAGGAACCCCACTAGTGACCGAGGCCCAACCCGAACTAGCCCCTTTAATTACCACCCTCTGCCGCCTATTCCTCAGCCAGTTTTCAATCCACCTACCTATTTCCCCACCGATACCCAGCGCGCGCACTTTCGCCATTAGCCGGCGGTGAGGTACCTTATCAAAGGCTTTCTGAAAGTCGAGATAAAGTATATCAATCGCCCTACTCTTATCGTACTCACTCAACATGACGTGGAAAAACTCGAGCAAGTTGTGAGACACGACCTATGCCGTCTAAACCCATGTTGGGAGTCCCCAAGCAGCTTGTAGGAATCCAAATGGTCAACGATTCTATCAGCTATTATCCTTTCTAATAATTTACCTACAACTGAAGTGAGACTAATAGGACGATAGTTCCCTGGACTTTCGTGATCCCCTTTCTTAAAGATAGGGGTCACGTTGGCCTCCCTCCAGTCACCAGGCACCTGGTGAGAGAGAGAGAGAGAAGAGAGAGAGGAGGAGAGAGAGAGAGAGAGAGAGAGAGAGAGAGAGAAGAGAGAGAGAGAGAGAGAGAGAGAGAGAGAGAGAGAGAGAAGAGAAGAGAGAGAGAGAGAGCCTTGGCCAAAAGTATTAGCCATCCTACTTATAATGGGTTATCACGTTATTCCTCTGTTTTTTGAGGTTA
>JAJOZX010003067.1:307500-317500 GCA_023014485.1 Bathynomus jamesi | reverse complement strand
AACAGTGCGATGGGTCCTCGTCCCTCATCCTGGTAACACACTTAGTGCAAAATATGGTTTTAATTAATTTGACCTATTCTTTCATAATAGCTATATAAGTTTAAATATACTTCATTTAAATAGTATTTATTTAGTAAATACCTTATGTTGAACACAAGTTTTGCAACACACAAATAGCGGTAGCGGTGTATTGCAAAACTTGTGTTCAACATAAGGTATTTACTAAATAAATACTATTTAGTATATATTATGTACCAAGTGTGGCTAAATCGCACTATAGTGGCTAAATCCAGTTAATAATTACGCATTTTTCCTAGTATAGATAACCGCAACCGCAACCGCGGTTGGAAAAAATTCGACAACCGCAAACACAACCGCAACCGCGGTTGTGAAAAACCGACCACTCGATCCATCACTAATATATATATATATATATATATATATATATATCAGTGGCGACTCCTGCACTCGGGCTTCTCGGGCTGAGCCTGAGAGGCAAGGGGCAAGGAGAAGCATGAGAGATAAAATTGTGTATTTATAGATTTGTTTTAAAAAAAAGTTTTCAATACAAATTGTAAAAATGGTTTTTGGCTGGTAGTATGTTACTATTTTTCTATCTAGCCTTCGTCAAGCAAGCAAATTTTGAGCGCATTTAGATACCCTTACTACCTATAAAAAAACTATATTGACACATTAAGTTTTCGTGTAATCTTTCAAGATCCTTTACTCGGGCGCAAGACATTACGCCCGAGAAAGTATAAGTAATATCGTCTATTTAAAGTTCTTTTAATGAATAATTATTTGTTTGCATACGGTTACATAATAGTCCTTTTTCTAATTCTCATTAAATAAAATACGTTTTTCCTCCTATTAATTTTTTTTATAAAGAAAAAAACATTTCAACTCGGGCTTATATCCTTCGGCCTTGTAGAGGCACAATTTTTAATTCTGGCGATACATGGTAACTTTTTACATTTCGATAAGCGTGCCCAGGGTTGCCATCTGGTATTATTCATAACCAAATCTGGGCAAATTTGGTAATGAAAAAGCAATTTGGTATTTTAAAAATTTATTTGGTATTCTGGTAATGAAATGAGCTGAATTTGGTAATATATAAATAAGAATGTGAGAAAAATTGAGTTTCATAAACATTGCATTCCACAACATGTTATGAACATGTTACAACAAATCATTGTTAAAAGTTTCGATCAATTTTACTAACTATTCAGTCCTGAGTATTTATACATGCTGATTCAAATTTGCTAAAACGATACTGATGTTTAAAGCAAATTGCAGTTACAAATTTACTGTTTAACTGACTTTGGAGCTTACTCTGAATTGTTATAGAAAATGCGAACGAACATGTTACGAACTTGTTGCAGTTTTAAAATTTTATCATGTGGCAGCATTAGTTACGGCCTGCATTGCGCATGCGTGCAATTCTCGCTTGTCATTGCTCATTGGTGGCGTGTTCTTAGTTGTGTTAATGCGTCAGTCAGTTTATCGAGATTCACGGTTGACTGAAGTGTGTTTTTTCTTAAACTATGTAACTTATTAATTGCAACACTGTCAAAGTGGAAATCGGATTATGAAACCGGGCGATTGTACCATAGTGAATGGGAAAAAGAATATCCATGGGTGAAAAGAGCAATTGGCTCATCTCAACAGGCTTTTTGTAAAGTGTGTGCTAAAGTTTTACAGCCTAGAAAGGCTACACTGAAAGCTCATGCCGATTCAAAAGATCATAAACAGCGAACCTCAGCTCTTAGCGGTGCAAAGTCGGGCCTGTTTCAAAGTTTTTGCATTAAGCAATCAAAAGGACTTAATGAAGAGCTGAAGGTAGCAGAATTGCAGTTTGCAGTGGCTGTAAGTTGTCACAGTTCTGTTGCTGCCATAGACCACTTAAGTGAAATAATAAAAAGAAACGGGGGAAGTAAACTAGAAAATTTGCGAATTCATCGCACTAAGTGTTCTATGTTAATAAAAAATGTGATATCAGCTTCTCTTGAGGAGGAACTTCAAGATAAATTAAAGACAACAAAATATTGTTTACTTGTTGATGAATCAACTGATATAGCTTGTGACAAAAATGTGTGTGTTTGTGTGTGATACTATGACGATACTATGAAGAGAATCTTAACTGCTTTCTTAGGATTAGTGCTGGTCACTGAAACAACTGGTGAGGCCCTGTTTGCAGCAACTATATATATATATATTGCAGCAACTATATATATATATATTGCAGCAACTATATATATATATATTGCAGCAACTATATATATATATATATATATATAATTTGGTAATAAATTGCCTCATTTGGTACTAAATTAAAGGAAATTTGGTATTGGTGCTCCAGTCAGACTTGGCAACCCTGAGCGTGCCTTCAACTGCCTTGGGCGGCGGTGCAGTTTGATTTCTGTCGCAATGTGAAGTTGTTCCCTTTTCTTAAATAATAATTAGACTTATTTTTAATATTATAAGTATTCTGAGAAGTATAGCCCACCCATGGAGGACATAGTGTTATCATTAAAAGAAAATCACAAAGCTGATTCAGCTCCTCCTTACCATACCTGTAACTTCTGTTTCAAATGAAAGAAGTTTCTCTGTTCTTGATCGAATTAGATCATATTTAAGAACCACAATGGCTCAAGAACGGCTCTCGTCCCTGGCTAGGATTTCAATTGAAAAAGAAATACTTATTGATTTAGAAAGCAAAAAGGAATTACATGACCGAATATTAAAGGAATTTGCTTTAAAACCAAGACGCTTGGACTTTATGTTCAAGTAAATAAAATTCAAATAATTTTTTTACCGAGGTATGTATTTATTTATTTTATTGATAATCTTAAGTTATTGCCATGCATTTAAGTGTCGGCTCATATGTAGACTTGAAAATTTAAAAAGAGCCCGAGTAGTCTTGAAGAGCTGGAGTCGCCACTGATATATATATATATATATTATATACAAACACACACACATTATATATATATATATAACTGCAAACAACACACAGTATAATTAATGTAAAGAACGACGCTTGTGTAGAAGAGCATTCCGCACAAGATGAGGAGGGAGAACGAGCAAATGAAAAATGAGGTACCTCCCAGGAATCGAACCCGGGATCATCCAATTGCCGGTCGGATATGCTAACCACTGCACCAAGGACCCCGATTAGTCAGTACTCGTAATTCTCCTACATACGAGCGGAATCAAATGCCCTGAGGGGGCACTTTCGCATGCCGCACATATATAGGGTACATTTTAACTACAAACAACACACAGTATAATTAATGTAAAGAACGACGCTCGTGTAGAAGAGCGTTCCGACCGGCAATTGGATGATCCCGTGTTCGATTCCTGGGAGGTACCTCATTTTTCATTTGCTCGTTCTCCCTCCTCATCTTGTGCGGAACGCTCTTCTACGCAAGCGTCATTATTTACATTAATTATATATATCATTAATTATATATAAATCAGGTCATCCCATAAGTAATGTTTTTTACGATAGATTAAGTTTAAACTAGTCCTACTCGGTTTAAGCATAAATTTTATGAAGGTTATATCTAAGAGGAGATCTATCGTGTTTCGCTACATACTTTACAGACCTTGACCAGTGAAGACGTGTGTTTTGCTTTATGTGAACCCCTCATAAACATGGCGGTATCAGAAGAGCATATCAGGCATATAATGATTTACGAGTTCAAAAAAGGGAATAGTGCTACTGAAGAGAACGCGAAACATTCAGGACGTTTATGGCAACGATATTCTGCATGAGGAAATGTCAAAGATGGTTTCAAAAGTTTAGGAATGGTGACTGCTGTTTGATAGATGCAGCACGCTCTGGACGTCCTGCTGAGTTTGATGATGACCTGCTGTTAGCCGCACTTGAAGAAGACTGTTCAATAGCTGTCGAAGAATTGGCCCAGAAACTCAATTCATCCCCGTCCACCATCCATCGACATTTGCAACAACTCGGGAAAGTGCCTAAGTTAGGAAAATCGGTGCCACATGAATTGTCGGTCGACAATATGAGGGTGCGGGTAAACATTAGCACAGCTCTTCATTCCCGTGAACTCCAAGATCCGTTTTTGCACCGTTTAGTGACTGGTGATGAAAAGTAGATACTGTACCAGAATGTTAAGCGCCGTCGACAGTGGGTTTGTGCCGGAGAACCAGCGACACCGCAGCCAAAACCAAATCTTCACCCTCGGAAGGTGTTGCTTAGTGTTTGGTGGGATAAAGGTGGTGTAATACACTTTGAAACCTTACCACACAACCAAACAATCACCGCTCAAGTATACTGTCAACAACTAGATTGATTGAACACTGCACTAAAAGAAAAGCAGAGCTGTGACTAGCGGCGCTTTTTAGCGCCGCTAGTTTTTTAATAGCGCCACCACTAGCGTCGCTATATTTTCAAACTACTAGCGCATTTACCAGCGCCGCTAGTTTTTGAAATAAAAATTAACGCTATGCGCTAGCGCTAATTTTTATTTCAAAAATGAATTTAAAGTCCTTCTTATGGAAAAACTATACGCGCTTACAACATGGTATCGTATGTGATACCTTTATTTCATAATTAAATATAAATTATCAATTAATTGAATTAAATATCTATACAAAATTGGCTCGGGATTGGCGACATAGCCTATTGGGAATGAAATAATTGCCATACGTACAAAGAACCTGTATGTATGAATCAGCCTCACATAGCAACAAGAAAACCCAATTTATTGTTTGGTCTACCACAGAGAAATAGACCAAACAAAATTTTGCTAGATCGGCAAATAATAATGAAAATACAAGCGAACCAAGGAACGGCTCTCAGGGCTGTTTATGTTACAGCGAACGCTTTAAACAGGGAGGATGTGCTTCTGTCTTCCCTAAAGTTCTGAGTGAATGCCTTATAATAAACTTAATACATAAAATAAGGATAGGCCTATCCCCTAAAGTGTTTATATTGTGACTGCCTATATTTATTACAAGAAGTTAACTCATTCAGTAACTCCATCGTGGCGGCCCTACACCGAAAATGATCGTAACGCCCTACATCGAAACAAAGTAAGACCCAGCAAAAAAATAAGGTGAGGCAATTTCATTTTCATTCTAATGTAGGCGTCTAAAATCCCGACGCTAAAAATTACCGTAATCATATAAATATAAAGAGGTCCTTTTAACAACCTACATATTCATAACTCTCTAACGAAAAAGCATAGGGCTTTTGTCGGTAACCCTCCACTGAAGTCTGCTGGAAATTTCCAACGGATGAGGGCACAGGCAATCAACCCATAGCCCTATATAGTTTTTTCATACTTCTATTCCATACGAGTTTGAACGTTTCAAATAATTAAATAAAAGAAATGTATTGTTTTCTATGGTATTAGGTATTTTTTATTTGTTATAGCTAGATTTAAATAAATAAAAAGCTTTGGTTCTATAGTATAATTGTTTCATTTAAACATTCTTTTTGACAATATTACTGCATAGAAGTGTAACTAACATAATAGGTATTTTTTATTTGTTATAGCTAATATTGAAAACTAGCGCTAGCGCTAGCGTCGCTAAATTTTGAAATGACTAGCGTTAGCGCTGCTATTATTTTGCCTCACTAGCGCTAGCGCTAGCGGCGCTAGTTTTCATGAGTAGCGCGCACAGCTTTGAAGAAAAGAGACCTCCTTTGGTTAATCGAAAAGGAATCGTGTTCGACCACGACAACGCCGCACGTCCTCATACCGCTCGGATCACTTCTGCAAAAATTGAGGAGCTTGGGTGGGAAAAACTTCCACATCCTCCAGATCTTGCGCCTTCAGATTATCGTCTCTTCAGGAGTCTGCAAAACTATCTTGACGAGAAACAGTATACTTCTTTAGATGACCCGCACACCAGTCTTTGTACGTTTTTTGCCTCAAAACCGCCTGAATTTTATAAACATGGCATTGAAAAGCTTGTAGGACGTTGGCAGAATGTCATTGATTCCGATGGAAAATATATACTAGATTAAAAATTCACTTGAGTTTTTTTGGTCCAAATTCCGATCTAAAAAAACGACATTACTTATGGGATGACGTGATATATATATATATATATATATATATATATATAAATATATAAATGCATATAACATTGAGAACATCATCTATTTTAATATGCTGATACTGATTTTTTCTGTTCTTGTAAGTTAAATTAAGAAAAATGGCATTTGGATAAGATGTTGCCAACTGTGAAAGGGGCATCATAGTAGGAGTCCGGTTGGTTGGTATTTCAGTATTAAAAGTTGCGTAACTGCTCGTATCTCGAGGAATAGTCCTCAAGGTTATGAATACATGAAAGAAAATGGAAAAAACAATCAAATAAGCAATATAGTAGGCGTAAAGAAACAGTGACAGAATGTGACTAAAAAAACACCTCATTAAGAGCTGTAAACCATAAACCAAAGACTGATGCATTAAAACTTTCAGAACTTGACAGTAGTCTGCAAAAACTACTATCAGTCAAAATGATGTTATAGGAATTGTAATAAAAGCACTCAACTCCAACCAGTGCAAAAGCTGGAATGAAGTTAGAGTTGGAGAGAGTAATAGGAACGCAATTACGCTTATGTGTAGTTTTTTTTTCAATTTCTTTCCATGTATTTATCAACTTAGCTTCTATTATTTTGTCCAACCCATATATATATATATATATATATATATATATATCGCCAGAATAAATTCATGGCAATATAGCGAGTGCATCTTTATTTGGTTCCAATGTCCAAATCTGATGTGTATTTGCTCAACCATTAAAAAGGAAAGGTTTTTGCTTTCATCTGCATGCGTGGCTTTGTCACACAAAGAAGAGAGATTTTCATCGAGTTTTCCCCAATTTGTCTCTGGATTTGCATCAGTAGTTACACTCCGCTTTTTAAATAGGAGCTTTCAAAAGAACCCCAGATGCAATGACAAGCGTCTCCACAGTACTTTCTTTTCAACTTCGCTAACCGTAAATTTAAGGTTAGCAAACACGCAAATAGCGTGTGTGTGTATGTGTGTATACAGTATATTATATAAATATATAAGACTAAGACGACGATGAAGAACCAACATTCTCAAAATATTCTTTACTTCCAAACGTTTCGAGAATCATTTATCATCATCAGTGGAATTTAAGTAATAATACAAAGGACCGGAATTTAACAATAATAATTCTTAATGTTTTCAAATGAAAACCACCCTCGTCTTCTTTGATATTACTTGAACAAGAAATATATTTGCATAAACTTCACGAAAGAATCCCAATTTAACAATATATTGTCTTCCTTCGATGTGCGAATAAGAAAAAGGAAAATCTCCACATCACAACAACAATAACAGGATTGGGCATCTGTTAGCAGTGCTGTGGAGTCGGAGTCGGAGTCGGAGAGTCGGAAGCAATTTTGGTGGTGCTGGAGTCGGAGTCGGTAAAAATGTACCGACTCGGACTCCGACCTCAATATAAATTTTAATAAAATATGTTTTTGTGTGTGATATCACTGGCAGCTATGGTGGTTAAACCACTTAAATAATAAACACAATGTTTTCCATTTCAGACACTAATGCCATTAATTCATTTTTTCTTTTCAGATAATATTTTTTTATTTTTAATGCTTATTTAATTTCGAGTTCTTTCTAAATTTCATAAGTTTTTAACTTTCAAGTCTAAAACCCCTTTCACAATGGCAAAGACACTTCCAACAAAGTCTGCAGTTTTTGAATATTTTACAATAACCACAGATGGGAAACATTTCGTGTGTCAGTGTATGATAGAAGATGATGATGATGATGATGATGATGATGAAAATTATGTGAAGCAAAAATCAGTGGTTTTACTGGCTCTGATAAAATGCACCAACCAGAGCATCAAATTTGAAAAGACATTTGCAGTGTTTCCATCCCAAAATTTTAGAAGTTGTCATTGAGAAAGATAGTAATAAAAACCTTCCAACTACTTCAAAGTTAACAAAATATCAGAAATCTACTGAACGACAAGCACCACTTACAAGATTCTTTACTACAGACAAAGTTACCGTAACAATGACCACAGATGATGATGCTTCACGTGGTGGTGATGAAATGCCTCTTGTGTAATTATCATCATAGCAGATTTAGAATTAATATACCTTCGGAGTCGGAGTCGGAGTCGGATAGACAAAAAATTGAGGAGTCGGAGTCGGAGTCGGTTTTTTATGTGCCGACTCCACAGCCCTGTCTGTTAGCACGGCAATATACCCCCATTTTCGATACAAAACTCATATATTTTGTGCTAAGAATATTAGCTCACTTCCACAAAGAAATTGCTTTCATAAAAGAATATCTTGCAAACACAGTCTCCCCCCACCCCCAGTCAGTTTTCGACAACTTTAAAGCTATTTCTAAATTCCTTACACCAACCGACAAAGCGAAATTTATAGGCTAAGCACAATTAAGCAATATAGTATAACAATTCCATCTTACGGTCAAATAAGCAAGATAATAGAAACTATATTAAATATTTTCACTCCTTTTTACCCCTTTCTGCTCTTGCCGGATAACAGAGGGTATAAAATTATACCCTCAGATAAAAATTTGAATTTACAGATAAATGCCAAGACAAAAAAAAATTTCTTCTCCCGTAAAAAAAACATTCTCCGATGACTTGCTCATTCGTAGTTTATTCCTCTCGGTTTTTTTCAACTGAACAAGCAGGAATCTCTTCCAGAACGAGTTTACCTTTGCACAGACTGGGAAAAATCACCTATAAAGCATTACTGTTTAACCCCAAATCACTCATTATTAAAGACTTCAGTATTTTCGACAAAGAAATTGCTTTCATAAAAGAATATCTTGCAAACACAGTCTACCCCACCCCAGTCAGTTTTCGACAACGTTAAAGCTATTTCTAAATTCCTTACACCAACCGACAAAGCGAAATTTATAGGCTAAGCCGGATAACAGAGGGTATAAAATTATACCCTCAAATAAAAATTTGAATTTACAGATAAATGCCAAGACAAAAAATATTTCTTCTCCCGTAAAAAAAACATTCTCCGATGACTTGCTCATTCGTAGTTTATTCCTCTCGGTTTTTTTCAACTGAACAAGCAGGAATCTCTTCCAGAACGAGTTTACCTTTGCACAGACTGGGAAAAATCACCTATAAAGCATTACTGTTTAACCCCAAATCACTCATTATTAAAGACTTCAGTACTTTCCACAAAGAAATTGCTTTCATAAAAGAATATCTTGCAAACACAGTCTCCACCCCCCCCAGTAGGGCGGGTCATACTATGCATTTTTTTTAAATCAATGGAGAGGGGTGTTCAAATGACATATTTTGGTGTATAGAACACAATTCTGAAGAAAATATTTAATTCTGATAACCCTAACCTACATCATTTTGCAGTTGATTATTATTAAATTGTTGATTATTTTACTATTGTAGTTACCCCAGAATATGTCTTCTCACGTTTTCTATCATGGCTGCTCACGTTCTCTCTCATAGAGCATTGTTCTAACTAATTCATATAAACACATAATGTAATTCTATATAATATAATAATAATTTTAAATACTCAAATAAAAAGGTGTGCCATTCCACTTAATTGTAATTATCATACAGTTTGGTATATGAAATATTTTGACGGTTTTCTGGCGCGCATAAGGCCATTTTCTGAGCCACCTTTCTCAGAGGCTAGAATGTAACGTTTCAGAACATTCTAAAACGTTTTGTGAAATATTTGAAGTGACTCATGATTTATGAAGCTATTTTACCACCTCGGCTTGCAGTGAGGGGATAGACTTAGTGATTATCTACTGATATTTTTTTGTTACTGTTCACATGTGAGTATTATTCTGTTATATTTAGAAAAAGCTATTTCTACGCATATTATAGTGATACATTGAGCAAAATTTAATTAACAACTTTGATTTGAGCTAAAATTAGGTGGTTCGTTTTTAGTACAACTGAGCAGTATGAGGCCTATTTCAATGTTCTAAAGAAT